>MEHQ01003959.1:75497-89856 GCA_008828725.1 Saccharina japonica | reverse complement strand
CGCCACACATTACAAACTTTGCCGCGGGGAGCGGGTCGGGGCAGCGCCCCGACCCGCTCCCCGCCCAGCCGACAAACCCCGTGTACGATTCAAGGATTTCCTCTCTCTCTATGTCTACTACTATGGAATATATCGATGCGATAGAGTAAGTAAAGGAGTGCGTCAGACGTTCTATATACTACGTAGTAAGTAAGCAGCAGCAGCAGATAGTTCTTGTTCTTCGAGTACAAATCATTGCAGCAGGATGAAGGGGGTAGACCCAGTGACACACAGACGACACACGGTAGGTAGTAGTAGTGCAGTACCTGGTACGTCGTAGCAGCATCATCCACCAGCAGCAGCAGTACAGTAGTTCATACTACGATTGATTGATTATTGATTGCGGATTGAATGTCATACGAGTGCTATTATCACCAAACTTCACAGACAGGCGGGGCGGCGGGGAGTGGGTCGGGGCTTCAGACCGTTCACGCTTTGGCCGTTGATCGTGGAAAGTACGGATACGTACTACGACGTACAGGTAATATATTTTATTCAGGGTACTCGAACTGCACAATAGCATTGATAGTACGTACTCGTACTGCTGTAGGACCGCATCAAACGATCATATCGATGGTGGCAAAGTGTCACTGGGACCCGCGTGCAGAGCAACCCCTCTGCGCGCTATAACTATTAGTATAGGCGGTCATAAATCACTTGGTTTCAGTATGGGTGACCTTAAATGACTTCATATTACTATTCAATTGTCGTTAAAAAATACAAAACAGTATACAGGGTTCATATTTAGGTAAATTTGATTATGGGTTGGAGTAACCTTATGTTTCTCGCAAGTTATTACATTTTAGAATGTGGGTGAAAAAAAAACAATTTTGTGTCGGGGATAATAATTACTTGATTTTAGTGGGAGGAATAAAAATTAGTTGATTTTAGTACACATTACATTTTTTACTTGATATTAGTATAGTCGGTCAGAAAAATATTGGTTTCAGTATTAGGGACCTTGAATGACTTTATAATACTATTTCATTGTCGATCAAAACTACAAAACATTATAACGGCCTGCCTCGTAACGTGCGCTTTTGTGTGCGTGTGCGACGCGCCCGAACTTGCGGCAACGCCGACGGAGTCTTGGGAGGGCTCGCCTTCGCCCTCCGATAGGTTAGACCCTTGGCTGCTTTGGCTGCTACTGCTGCTGGACTGCTGTCGGTGCATGCTCATTACGCTGCCGGTCCTGCACTGCGTACCTCTAAGCTGGTGTAACGCGTGAGGCATTGTGAGACAGCATTATGTAATTACTTATTCTCATTTTGAAAGGGTTTCGTGGAGAATATGTACGAAATACCTGGTACTACACAGGGGGCGTGATTTAGGGGATGATAAGGTGTCATCCCCGGAGTTTCCAACGTAAACTAACGAGTACCCGGGTACCCTTTTAAACCGGGTACCCGGGTACCCGGGGCCAAAATACTCGGCGAGTATGAAGTGTTACTCGTACCCGTGACGGGTATTAGCAAGCCGGGTAATACTCGCGAGTACCCGGGTAATTGGCAAAAGGGTAACACCTCTAAAAAAGAGGTTCCTCGGAAGCAAGGAGACTAAAAACACTTGCTGTATAACTTCAAAGCTCGGCATCGGGGACACTGCTAGATCGATGTTTTAATATAGTTTTTTCAAGATGCACGTACTTATGTTGCTTTCAGCGGAGACGAAGAAGGTTCATTGCGGCCTTTGCTTAATATCTCACACGCCGATGAGTTGAGTCGAATTGAAATATATTTCGAATGCGGTTATTAACATGCTGGGCATCCAACTATAGCGCTCGTTTTGGCGACGGTGCTGAGGGCACCTCAAGGGGGGGGGGGGGCGCGAAACTATTATAAGACACAGCCACCCGCGTCAGAACCGCCGGGGCATAAGTCGGAGTATTTTCCATTTTTTAAATATTTTTAGAACATGCGTTGCTGTTAAAAACCCGCACGTGATTCCACGTCACGAGGAAGAGCTTCTCAACACGAAAAAAACACAAATCAGACCGAGCACCAGAAGAGACCACCGGACGATTAGTATTGTTATGAAATAGTGGTTTTCGGCCATTGCCGTCGTTCATGGCGTCTACCGTAGGACACTTTGCATATCCAGTGGAATATATATAGATATATATATATACGCTATATATTGTTCCCGCCATTACTGGCACACAAATCGTTTTACATACCTAAAATCCGCACTGATTAAGGGAGACAAACAAAAAAACTGAAAAATATGTCGAATAAGTTCTGAGAGCCCCTGCCGACGCGGTACCGGATGGTTATATTTTTTTATTTCATAAACTTTTGCCAGGCCTTTCAATTATTTTCATAGTTTAAGGGATTTGTGTTCTAGAGGGATCCGAAAATGTTCGGTGATGAAATAAAAAAAAAACCGTAAACGGTTAAGCGGGGGCATACAGCAACACATGCGTAAAAGTCCATGGCCGTATACATTGAAAATGGCGTGGATGTGTTTAGCTTTGTGGGGTAAACGAGAAAGATATTCCGGCATCGCACCGTAACTTAGTATTAATAGTAATAAGTTTCATAAAAACAAAACGTTGGGGCTTAACTACGACTGAATGGTCGTCCTAAGTAGTCAGTTTTTCGAAATATTTTCCTGAAACTTTGTAGATAACATGGGGCGCCTGGAAGCGATTCGATCACAACAAATGAGATATGTGACATTCAAGTTGCTATTTCATGCGGCAGTCGAGGCAGAAAGCAATTGCGGCAGAATGCTAGAACCATATCGTATATAGACTGCGTACGAGCTGAACAGTAGCGCCCTGACGACCCCTGCACGTGATATGCACGTGTTTGCGTTGTAAACACGAAGCAGCTTGGGTTAGGCCAGTAACATGCACCGAAACATCACCCAGTGAACTGTTTTATCGGTCAGTATATTATAACGCATCATATATTTATCGACCCGCGGACCACCCACCCTAGCCGCATCCCATCAAATCACCGTAGGTGGGAAACACAACGCCGGAGGCCAGTAAACATGTATATATACGACATAAAACATGTATACATGACGTACAATGTACTGCATTCCTATCCGACAGCCTTACTGAATGACATGGACGGTTTCCTGCTACGTGACTGCAACCTGTAATCACCGAGCAACACAACGACTGCCAACAGAGGTTATATCTGTAGCCACCGTACCCGGTGAGCATCAAGGCTAGCAGCAGCACCACCGGCTGTATCGTATTCGCTATTCCCATAAATGCTTGGGCTTTCATACAAACAGACTACGCCGGTGCCAGTCCAGGCTTTCCTTGTTGACGTGTTACTCTGTTAGACATTGCACAAGTCTTTACGAAGTTAGAACTTGAGTTGTTGCAAGAGAAATGTCTAAAAGGGGGAACGCGTGTGCCCTGTTTCGTACCAGTACGTAACGGGAGTTCCCCCTCGGTAGATGTCGCCCACCCAATACACGTCTCTCGTGAGAGGTCGATATGACTTCCCCGCTACACAGCGTGGATATGACAGTCCTGCTGACTGCCTCTATTATGGTAACCTCGAGAAACACAACCACTGTCAACACAGCATACTGCTAAATACCACTGTAAAGGTGGGCCAAAAAAACGGTCTGAGGTCCCCGGGTATAACACCGGGTTGGCCTCGAAAGGTGCCGCTAGCTCACGCAAAACATATTGCGCGTGTCGATGTAAATCGTCCTTTGCACGACGTAGATGCCGACGTAGAAAGGGTACTGTCGACATACCCCAAAGGCAACGACTGTCGAAACAATATAATACTGAACACCGTCGTACACGGAAATTTCCTACAGTACCCTAGAGGGTTCGAGGCATACAACTGGGCACTAACCAATTGGTTATGTAGCCGCCCCTACTGGTGACTCTAAACACAACCCACCATGCAGCTCACCATGGCCCAAGAGGCCGATGCCGATTTATATTCAAATATACTACACATATAAATACGTACGAGTATCTACTTGCTATTTTACTTTTGTGGAAATGGAATCGATTATCTGGCCTGGCGAACGCGTGCACACGTTCGAGGGCTGCTACTGAGTGGGGCCATCACACCATGTCCGCTACTGAACGCGCTACTGAAGGCCCGGGCGAGCTCGACATATCCAGCAGGAGTACACTGATAGAAGGGCTGATATTGATCATCCGGCTTGTTTACGATCGTTAGTGAAATACCGATACAATGCGACATCCAAACCTTGGCCGATATCAATTGATGGTCGTATGTCATTCATGTGGCCATTTCCATCCTAGCGATTCAAGGTACATAACAACGCTCAAGATTGCCGATATTGATGGTACAGCTTGTCGATGAGCGTAGGTATTATATCTGAATTGGCCTGGAGATAAACACCTCAGCAACAGGGTTGATCCATGCGAAAGTGGCTTGGTCTAGGTCTCCTACGTAGTGAATGCCGCGGTGGACGTGGACGTATCCCTCTCCCGGTCCAGCCCCTTGGTTGTCAGGTGTGCCGGCGCACGCTGGGCCGGGGATGTGAGTGCAAAGCTCGTTGTTGACCTCAGTTCCTGCGTTTCTCGTGCAGCAGCAGCAGCAGCAGCAGCATACAATATCGGTTCCGTTAGGCACCGAAGGCACGGGCACGTTTAGCCCACCTTTGCGATAAACCTCCTCATCACGTTTTTCAGTGCAAGAATATCAGTACCGCATGCTACCATCAGCCTCCGTGCCTACATAACGTGTCTCGGTCGGTGGAAAGTAGTTGAAGGTTCTTAGTTCACAGTGCGAAACCAATCGCAAACACCACATGGCTGTGACCCAAATAGGCCATAGTATCGTACATTATTTTACGAGCTGTCTACACCTGTGTGGTAGTTTGGTTGTACTCGGGACCAGGCGTGTATCATGTATGCAGTATATCCCATCTGACAATGTGCAACGTGCGCTTCAACGACCTCCACTCAAACATATTCCCAGAAATAACACCAGACAAACCAAAACCGAAAGACACCCATCAACGAGTTGCAAATGTTGGGAGGTATTTGTACTCCGCCCTTGAGTGAGAGTAACCCTCCGAGCAGATAGTGCATGAAACAAAGTAGAAAAACGACTGCGTAAGGCTCTCACCGGCGTCCCATGCAATAGGGAAAAGCTTCGACGACCCTCCGGTCTTCAGAGTTTCGGAATCGAACCCCACAAACGCGTCGTTGGTGTTGACTGGTGCATGGGTAGACACAGCACGCACAACCGTGGTGTGGGATACCACGGCACGAAAAGCAAGATGTGTAGGCGGATGGGTGAGAGAGATTTTGTGCAGGGAGTCCGTGGGGGGTCGGGAGGGACGCGCGAAGGAATCATTAGTTGCTAGTGCGGGGAGATCGTTGAAAAGTGTCTCATTGTGCATTGAAGGCCATACAAAGTATTTGGGTAAGCCGGACTCACCTGACACTGCCATACACACGCCGTCGCCTCAGAGAAACAATGGTATACGGTCATCGCTTCAACTAACGAAACATCGGATACACACATGAGTGTGAGTTCGATAAGTCCTAGGTGTAACAAAATAAGAGGAACCATATATGTAGGGAAGGTATGACTTGGATTTACTCTCGTAGCAATGGATGTTAAAATATGGATGAAATCAAACTAAAGCGTGGGCCCTCAACGACAAGCCGCTCCAAGTTCGGTAATATTAATCGGAATGTCCTTTTTTAGGAGTTATGTGACCTACGGGGCATTCCGCCCATCCGATAAAACACTCTTTCGTGCCAAATCAAAATACCATTGAGGAACGCACCGAACATGCTGGCCATCGAGATGACCATGCCGTCGTCGCATAGTTCGTTGTCGACCTTCAAGGTATACCACTCCGTTGCTCCGGGCAGATGGACGTCTGACCCGGTCAAGTACCCGCACACGTTCGGAGCGAGGCTGTGGTCAGAACCGGCGAACGCCTGTCAAACCAACAGGGACAAGCGAAGGCACAGGAATTGAAACAGTCGTGCCAACGACAGACCAGCATTGTGCCTGCCGCCGCGCTAACGTGGTGGATACCTGGTGCCTGAAACGCCCCGGGCAAAGCACGCCACATCCAAGCAAATCGAAGGCTTAGGGGGATTCAGCTTCCCCTTCACAAGATTCACCCAACACGTCAAACGGGTCTTGCCTATGGCTCTGCCTGGTCGATAAAATCCCCTGACGTGCTTCGTGCCGGTATCTGAGATACTCGTAAGGCAGATACAAAGCTCTCCGTACGAGGAGTGCCCGGCAATACGGCGCTCTACCTCTATATACCCGTATCAACGTGATCTTCGACAGGGGTAGCATTATTTGGGTCGATTGTTGTTCGGGCTGATAGGACTTCTCACCTGAGGAGCCACCCAACAATGTCTGGTTTCCCAAATCGTTTCAGCTATAGACCTACAGTTGGACATGGGGACATGGTACAGCTCGCCGAGTTACTTGCACAGCTTGCTGAAAAGGTCAGTTTCCTTACCGCCAGGACAGAGGTGTCCCCGTACTCGGCCATCTGCTTCATAGCGTTGCTGGACGGTAGACCCTCCTTGAAGATGCTGATGTTCTGTCGGCGTACAAGACGCCAGCACAGTAGAGGAAGGCGCGGTCAAGGAAGTACACCACGATCTCAGGTATTTTTCTGACACCTGGCCTGTTTTGTTTCGCTCATGGCAATATATTTCCCGTGCCCTACGTAAAGAACTCCAGTTATATGGCAATTTTGATGCGGAGTCACATACGCGGCACACTTCCACCCCCATCTTCCCAACGGGGAGCATGCTTTTGCCATGGCGGCAAGGGGTAAGTATTGTGTTTTCCTAGACTTCGTCTCACGTGTACTGTAGCTTATCTCAAATATCTGGGGGTACAGACAGGGAAATAGATCATGATATCGATACGCGTAAGTAGCTCTGATGGCTTTTGCAAAGCCACCGAATATTCTTGAAGAGGCGGTGCGTGCAATGATTCGGGTAGCAATAACTTTATGTGTTACATGTCTGACAAAAGTCTAATGAAGCAATAACTACCGTATTATCGATGAAAAGCCAGTATTTGTGTCTTACGTAATATCAGGATTGTCGTGTTATAATGTAGGGCATGCGATTGTTGGTCGGGTTGGACTTCGATTGTTCTAAAACACACTTGTTTGGGCGAGGGAAATAGCTTCTCCCAAGTGAGGCGCATCATTACAAACTGCACCAGGTACACCCTTATATCACCCATGATTGCGCCGAAGCTGCTGGTGTAAGGCATGTAGCATCATATATGTCACGATTACGGGAGTATTCCATGCGAACTACAGCAGCAGCGGCAGCCGTACCAACAGAAGCAGCATCAGTAGTAGTATCTGTAGCCGTTGCAGTAGCAGTAATAGTAGCAGTAGTATTCCATGGCATCGTCTGATATGTACTCATTAAGCGCGTCAGTATACACTGCTCGTCTGATATGTACTACTGTACATCTAAGTTACACACCATGTTATACCATGGATACACATCAAAAGGCGCTTCGGGAAGATAGCAAAGGCGAGAGAGAAAGAGAGGAAAAAGAGACTGCTGGGAGACTCCTGGGTTTTGTCAGTGTCTCGTAGGGAAGACCCTCCTCAATTTTGGGATTGAGTAAGATTCAATACCTGAGTAGGCGCATAAGCGACGACCAGGAAACTGATGAAATAGCATGCACTGCTTACGGACTAAAGCAATTGACCTACTGATTGAGAGTCCAAGTGCCCCGCCAAGGACTCTTGGGTCGCCTAGTTTATCGTGGAAATCTCAGTTTTTCTTTGGTTCGCGTATCGTATTACATAAGGTGTCCCCATTTGGAAATCGTAGGGAAGAGGACAAATCGAATATGAACGGTTGAACCATAGGCACGCGAATCAACGGCTTGGCCTTGGAATTAAGTGTCAAGTGACACGTGTGAAAAGACATGCACGACAGGCAAAACGAGATGTATTTTTCTAGGACATGAGTTGTTCATTAGAATGTCGACATACGTGCGTCCCTGAACGGTTACCGGGTAGGATATACGTGTGCTGTATGGTGTACGTATCGCCTACAATTTTCTTAATTTCGATCTATACTTTGACACTAACTATACTGGTAACCTATTTTTGTAAGTCCAATACTGTGCATATATAATAGGTAGGTTGTTCGTGGTATGGGGGGGGTATAATTAAGCAATTTAGCGAAAGAGGGAAAATAATATTGCAACAACCCCCATGCGCTAGTGGGTAATGAACCATATTGAATAAAACAGACATAGCATCCAACTTAAGATCTTGCTCCTCGGCTTATTAGGCGACTCCGGGCAGGGCCTCAGTTACTGCGCGTCTCACACGCGTCCTTCTTTACCGTCAAACCCTACACTTACTGAACAATGGCTCACTTTGGTGTGGGCGATGAAGAATATCTGAGAGAAGGTCTGCATGTACGTCAGGTTCCTCACGCGAATCTGGGCGAAAACGAATCAAAACACGCGAAACGATTCGGCGGACAACGGATCGGCACACAAGACGCGAACAGACAGCAGTTGGCGAAGCACGCAGGTTATATTTGAATATCAGGGGGAACGCGAGCACCAATCAATACTCTTAATGGTTACGTGAAACAATAGGACAAAAACACAGAACAGACGAGACACAAACGAAACACCCAAACACAAAAACCACGAAGGAGGTGGAAAACAGAACTACCGCGAATGGCGTCTCACACAGTTTCCCCTCTAGCTCCGTAGTATATCTGTGTCGTAGGTTTGTGACCGCATATATAATGACGGGTACTTCTCTCGGATGGAGAATCGGCACGGACACTGAGTGTGATGGATGTCGACAGCTAGAAAGGGCGTTTTGTGAAGAGGACACAACATATAATTAATTAAGCTCATTCGACGTTGTTTTATGGCTACGTTAGCCACAGCAGTAGTAGCCCGTGTTGTTCACGGTGACAACAACGTTTGGAATGGTGTATTGACACAGAAGGACGGGTGATACTAGCGGGTGTTTTCGGTACCGGTTTGGGATGAGCAATGCCTGGAAGACTTCTTCTCGTTCGTTACAGCCTTCGAAATATACAGAACATTAACATAACCCTACGAAGACTCATCCCACGGTAGACATCGCACGGTTTCCGGCAATTGATTCCTGACAAGTTGAGCTCTTCAAGCGAGGAGGCTATCGATTTGTTGTATGGTTGTTTGCTACAATGTGGTATGTGTGTTTCAGGACTCAGCGCACAAATAACTCAGCGCACAAACAAATATTGGTCGGGTAGCAGACAAAGCTAAACTTCTCCAGAGTCAAAATATTCGGGTGGTATATTAAGGTCCTCATTCGTGTGCAGGAGCTCAGAAAATAAACCCACCGTCCCTACCGTGGCATTGCTCCGTACGACCGTTATCCTAACAAGGCAGTACTGCGGATTGGGCTGAATTGCACGCCAACTCGTTTAAGTCAACGTGGTTATTACCATTTTTTTTGTTTTTTTTTCGTGGGGCGGTCGACGAAAGAGTTGAAGGAAATATGTTTGGTCATATCTGTCGTCGATGCAACGAACGGGAAATAGCTAATATTTTGAGGCGTGGTGGCGGACGTGTGATGCATGCAGACAGGGCTACAAATGCGTCTGCACTACTTCTGTAGGAATAGAAGCACCCCCGCATGGTCTGTCGCCTGCTCGGCGTCTCGGAACGACAGAGGTGCACATACCGACATCGTCGCCGCCCAACCCCGGCTGGTGCATATAAAATACAAAAAAGGAGCCAAGAAGATACCTTGTGTTACAGAACGTTGCAAATGTTGCGAATATGTTAGTTTTGGCCAGAATGAAATTCTTCTGTAGGGCTGGGTGTGTTCCACACTATTTTAAGTCACATTTTATATTTTCCCCAAACTCCGAGTGTCGAATTCTCAACTATAATATTGTGAACATCCGTCGCGTGCTGCTGTGCTTGTAACAAGGATCCGCCCAACGTGTGGGACACCGATTAAAAACTGACTCGTGGGATATTAACACGGAATGTAAGATAATTATCGCTTGCAACAGACTTACGACTCTCGCTTCTCTTCATCCGCTGTGCCTATTCGCTTTGATCAAAGTTTGAACTCGAAATTTACGCCGGCAGCCACCACCGACATAATGTCCGCATGTGTATTCAGCCAGTGAAACCAACCAGCCGAGCGAGACCTCGCGAGTTATTTCGTGGAAGCGCAGCCAACAGTGGACAATCTGTAAACCAATTCGGGTCTTCCACTCCCAAGCAGGCGAAAGTCAGTGGGCATACGACGTGTAGAGAGGAGGGTTTAATGTGAAGAACACACACGCACACACACGTCTTCCTTTTCCACGACTACTCCGTGTGTGTTAGTAAAGGGCACCGACACACCCACCACGTGTTCGATCGGAAGGCGGAGTAAAACGCACGAACTGCTTCATCACGGCCCTGTGGTATTTGCGCTATGTGTGTGTTCTTCACATTAATTAAACAACCGTCCTTTCTACCCATCGACATCCAGCACACCCAGTGCCTGTGCCGATTCTTCATCCTGGAGAGATACCAATTATGCGGTCACAAAATTACGACACAGATACTACGCTGCAATGCGAGTAGAAAATAAGGTTGAATGTGCTGAATACACACACTGCATTGCAGCGTAGTATCTGTGTCGTAACTTTGTGACCGCATAACTGGTATCTCTCCAGGATGAAGAATCGGAACGGCCACTGGGTGTGCTGGATGTCGATGGGTAGAAAGAACGGTTGTTTAATGTGAAGAACACACACACATAGCGCAAATACCACAGGGCCGTGATGAAGCAGTTCGTGCGTTTTACTCCACCTTCCGATCGAACACGTGGGTGTGTCGGTGCCCTTTACTAACACACGGAGTAGTCGTGCAAAAGGAAGACATGTGTGTGCGTGTGTGTTCTTCACATTAAACCCTCCTTGTGTGTGTATTCTTCACGTTCAACCTTATTTTCTATTCGTCGACATCCAGCACACCCAGTGTCTATGCCGATTCTTCATCCTAGAGAGGTACCAGTTCTTCTGTGGTCGTAAAAAACGACGACAGAGAGATACTACGCTGCAGTGCGGTAAGCAGAGCAGACAATGCAATGCAGTAAGCAGAGCAGACAGCGTACCGCTGAATAATGCGTAACGTCTCGGTGGGCTAGTGAGTTTCACGGTGTGAAGGCATGATGTGGTGCTGCTGGTCGTGGCCAGTGGCGACAATACAGAGGTTTTCGATGTGTAACGAAAGCGAAAGGCCCGACAGGTGGGGCGACAGGTGGGGTAGGGGTTGTAGGCGGAAACCCCTTCACTACTGTAATAAACGACAGGACAAAAGGAAGAGGAAGGAGACGACTTGCGTTGGTACTATATCCCTTGATTGTTGATTTGCTTCAGTATGTTTACTTTCTATTATTTTTCCTTTTCGCTTTTTTCTTTCTTTTCTCTTTTTTTTTTCTCTTGCATGCACCTGGATTGCTAGCAGGGTAGGTCTTGCCTGTCGTATATGGCGTTGCATTGTCTGCTTGCTTACTGCACTGAGTGTAGTATCTCTGTATCGTAGTTTTGTGACCACAGAACTGGTACCTTTTTAGGATGAAGAATCGGCACGGACACTGGGTGTGCTGGATGTCGACTGGTAGAAAGGAAGGTTTAATGTGAAGAACACACACACATATTATGGCTGTCGTGCCCCCCGGATATGTGACAAACACAAAACCTAGGAAACTAATAAACGAAAGAAATATAGAAAGGCCTATAAATACAACTGTAGTACTACCAGGTACTACGAGTATTAGTATTCAACACATATTTTATTTAGGTGCTTAGCATCTATTTCGTGAAGTTTGTGATCACATAAGTTGACCGGTAGCTCTCTACGTCGGATGAAGAATCGGCACGGACACTGGGTGTGCTGAATGGCGACGGGTATTACAGTAGTGGTCCCTCTATAATGCCGGTTTAATAATGCCGGTGCCCTATATAATGCCGGTGAAATCGCTTGGCACGGCCGGAACCCGCTTTAATGCCGAACCGGCATTATACCGGACACGCCCGTTACAATGCCGGTTCGACCACTCGGGTGCCCCTCAATAATGCCGCTGCAATAGCTAGGCCGCCTTTTCTACCCCCTGTTGCTGTACATCTACGAGGTGGTTCAGGCATATCAACCAAAATTTCGTCAGTCACGAATGCCGCATGCAATAGCAACTCGAATGTCACATATTTGGTATCATGCTGACCGCCATGAACAGTGGAAGAGGGTGAAATCGCCAGTTTTTTGTTCAAGGACCTAGAACTGGCGCTACCGCCGAAAATATGGCCGGACCAATCACAGGCCTTCAAAGTGGTCAACAATAGTCAGGCGTTTCCGTAGGGAAACATTCCCCCCCCAAAATTTTTTGTTTGATCGAGCCGCGTCCAGGTGGTCCAAGGCATGTTTGTACAAAGTTTCACGCAAATATTCGAAGATCTGACTGCGTATGATCATACGAAGTATCAAGTCATATTTAACGCCCAAAATCGATTACATACTGAAACTAAGTAATTACGAGGCGACGCCTATTTTTGCACTTTTACCGCACTAAAGTCCAAATAAGTGTCCACGCCGTTTTTTGGAGATAGGCCCTGAAATGTGGTACACGTGTTTTATGCGCCCTACCCGAGCCTTTTACGAATTGGTTTTTAGTTTTAGTTTTTTTCGCCAGAAAGTTTGGATTTTTTAAGACCCAAATCTCCCAAAAAAATACAAAACAAACAATAATTGACCGAAAAAATAAAATGAAAACCCATCCGTTAAAGTGTCGGGTAGGTCGCATAAAACACGTGTGCCAAATTTCAGGGTCCATCTCCAAAAAACGGCGTAGACATTGGCCACTGAATGATTTTTCCGCGGTATACTTGAACCAGCCTGTACATCGACACACAAGTACCAGAGCAACAGCAGTACACCTACCGGCACCACCAGCAGAGGAACACCATGCCCTGCGCAGCCGGTGAACTGTGCACTTTGAACGAACTCACGCCAGTAGTCCCTGACGGGCGCCCATGTCGGGGAGGGTGTGGTGGGCGAGAGGTCCCTCCCAGTGTCACCCGTTCCAACCCCTCAACACATTGTACTCTTGTTCGCTTATTGCCTTCAGTGCTGCACTCTAAAACTCAATGATTCTTCAATAGTGCCGGTATCGGCATTATTGAAGAATCCCAAATCGTGAATAGTGCCGAATCGGCATTATTCACTAATAATGCCTGTGCCCGCTATAATGCCGGTATCGAGGCCTGGCACACACCGGCATTATAGAGGGACCACTACTGTATATAGAAATAACGGTTTAGTGCAGTCATCAACGCACACACTTGAATCAAACAGATCAATTTGTTTCATACCAGCTGCACTTAAAACTAGGAATAGGGCGACAGGCCTAATGAAACACAACATAGACCACAAATACACGACGGCAGCCGAAGTATACGTACTTAGAAGAAGAACAAAACAAGGGAACACATAAAAGCTATATATAAGAAAGCGAACACTCGGTGCGCTGGGTGTGCTGCTTTAAGGACAGACTAACGATTTACTCTAAAATAAGCGCACAAACACACACCCACGGTCCTGAGACGCACACCCACAGCAGTCAGAGTAGCTGTCGCTCTGTAGGAACCCATGTAGCAGGGTACTCTACTGTAGCCAACTTGTGAGCGCGTTGGTCGACGGTTGACTGTGCTGGGTTGTCGCATAACTACTGTAGTGGACATGTGCTAACACGACCGCCTTCAACATAATCGATACCAGTTGTGAGACAAGGGGGATCAGGAGTCTATATTGACACCCTCGGCGCAGTAAGCTCTGGTTCACGCCGTTAAAGCGAGCGGAGCAACCGTGGGTTTGGGCGATAACGGGCGGGGAGGGGGGGGTGTTTGTGGTATGCGGTTGCTCGATACTGATTTCCCGTATGTGGCGGTTTCATATATTGTGGGGTTTCGTATTATGTATCGGGGCATTATTTAGTATGCCCCGTAGGTGGAGAGATGAAGCTGCTCCCTCCTGGGAGCAGTCTGCGATAACAATGATGCGACCCGGGCTTTGATGATAAGATACTGCCCGTATACATGTGAGGGTGGAGCGTGACAGAAAGGTACGGCTCACTCCTGTGTGGTGTTCATGATGGGCCTTTGACGACAGGTACTGGCTCTACTTGTGTGAGAATGATACTGCTCGTATATGTGTGAGGGGTGCAGCCGGTGACAAACCTGGTGCGGCTTACCTCCTGTGTGTGGTGTTTATGATGGGCCTCTGACAAAACGGTATTGGCTCACCTGGTGTGTATTTGGTACGTGGTG
>MEHQ01003959.1:41793-75139 GCA_008828725.1 Saccharina japonica | reverse complement strand
GATCTGTTAGACTGCTGCTGTGTACTGGTATACCGTAGTATATGTATACGTGGATGCATGATACCCGTACTGCTGTGTGTTGCTTGAAGCATAACAGGGGGTGGGTTGCCACCTTGATTTTACAGCGCATTTACAGCGCATGATCTTATTGTGTTGGAAAATTACTGCTGATTATTGGCTTGATTTTACCGCGCATGTTTTATAATGTGTTGGGGAAACTACTGCCAATTTTGGCCCTCTCAATGCATGATCAATGCGTTGGTAAATTACTGCTGATTTAAGCTTGTTTCTACAGCAGTACATTATATTTATGTGTGAAAATCAGTGCTGATGCGTTGTAATGGTAAAAGTTATTTTTTTGTGGTCATGGAGTAGAAAGAGCAACCAGAAATCGGTACTGACGTTGTTTTTGTCACTATTGTTGTGTTGGGAAGAATCACGGGAGGGGGTTGATGGCATGATTCTACCCACAGACATAGTGCACAATGATGTGGTTCGTTATCTAAGTGCATATTGTGGTTCGTTATCTAAGTGCATAATGATGTGGTTCGTTATCTAACGATTTGACTTGGTTCCTGGCGCTGAAAGTAACCACCCGATGCACCCTTTGCTCAACGAGTCAAAATGCACCCTAACTCTGCGGATTTATGAGATGTAGTCCATGCCGCGGTGACGTTGAGCCGCGGCGGAGACCATGCCGTCGAGGTCCGATGGGAGTGGTAGGGAGCAGGAGACGGGAGATTGGCGTGTGGGTTCGGCGTCCTTAGTAGCAATGGCCCACAGTAGCATTAAAATGTTTTTGGATCGTTTGTTTCAGATAGGACATGACTCACCGAAATATTTTATGACGCTTTGGTTTAAAATGTTTGCATTGGAATATACCGAGTATAGTGAGATGTACCTGTATACTGGTAGTCTGCTATTGGCCAGTCCATTTATCATGACCGTGGGGTATGATTGTAAAGACGATGCTTTACCTGATAATCGACCCAAAAATGCTTGTACATATTAATAGGAGGATAGTTTGAATTAATAACGCATGGACGAGCAGTCTTCGTACTTGAGTTGCACGCATACAACGACAAACGACGTTCTGTTTTGTTTCGTTGCCTGCGGCCGCTATATTCATAACAGCATCAGCCTGATGTTTTCTGGTTTTTGGGTTTGGGACTGGGTTTGGTTAATATTTATGATTGAAGGTGTTTTGAGTACACGAGTCGCAGGATTTTACTATTAACCTGCGATGATGTTTTGTCGGTCTTCCGAGTCAGGGGGGAGATAGTAGTGTATCATGGGGTAACACGGACCGAAGACTTTCCATCGCAGATAGTCGAAGTCCAGTTAGAGCGGTCTTTATCGTACGTGGATGCGGACTATACATGCAGGCTACTGACCCGGACGTCTGTCTCTAGGTGGAACTAGTTATTGCGCCTAAGTTAATCTGTGTATGGTTTGATTCTAGAACGTAGATGTCGGCATGTGTTTAACGGGTAGTTTGAGATTAACACGTAGTCGGCAGAGCAGCCATGCGACTTTCTCATCAACCGTAATGCATGCTGAGAGTTTTCGCTTGACCCGTGACCTCTGTGATAGAAACTTTGTTGTGATTTTCTATCACTGTTGTTTGCTTTGTTTGTTGTTTCCGGGGCGTTTTGGGGCATTTGGATTTTGAGGGATATAATAGTAGGGGTTTTTCGATATGCATGGGCATGTTTTGAAGATACTGAGAAATTAACGTGCAACTTCAGATTCTTGAACGGAAATGATAAAGTGATTGGAAGGTACCATTACGTGAATACGTAATACAGCTAATAGAGTATGCCGTATGTCTTGATGATCCGTGCCGATACGCTTTGGGCTACTGAGAGTTAACTGCGCAACACGTACAGCTGGAACCAATCTACTGATACACTATGAGTACTTTTTTGGATTTCAGATTGCGATTTGTTGTTCCTCGTAATACTCGACGCCGGACGTGTCAGCAGGGGGCAGCAGGCGGGGCTGCTATGATTTGATTTGAGGTGTTTAAATATCAGAAGATGTTTGTTGTTGTGCTCCTTACAGAGTACACCAACAGGGGGCGATGTTATCGGGGTTACGTATTTATGTTAGAAGATCGGCTGTTATTGTATTTGTTTGAAGTTCATTACCCAGCATTACTCACGTTATGTTGAGTTCTTCCCCTTCCCGGTAGTTTGACTGTCGTGCGCTATAGTTTATGGGATAGCTCGTACTGGAATACGACATATGAGAGATTTGGATATCGGGAATTGCCGTTTTACGTTGGCAAATCTTGAGGATGGAATTGGGATTGCCGAGGTTTTACCTTGGCAAATGATGCAAGGATTTGAATTTGGGAGAGTTGCCCGTTTTACCTTGCACGTGCCTTTATATATGGAATTTGGGACTGCCGTTTAACCTGACAATTAGGCTGATAAGTTATGTCGGGACTTCGCTATTCACGCGACCACCGAATACGGCGCGGGCTGTTTTGTGGGTTATGCAGTTGCCACCTCGATACTGATTTCCCGTTTAATGTTGGCGGTATTTCAGTATATTGGTGAGGGATTTCGTATTATGCTATCGCGGGCATTATTTAAGTATGCCCGTATGGTGGAGAGGTGAAGTGTCTCCCTCCTGGGAGCAGTCTGCGATACAATGATGATGAGACCCGGGCTTTGATAGAATGATACTGCTCGTATATGTGTGAGGGGTGCAGCCGGTGACAAACCTGGTGCGGCTTACCTCCTGTGTGTGGTGTTCATGATGGGCCTTTGACGACAGGTACTGGCTCTCCTTGTGTGGTGTGTATTTGGTATTTGGTGTACGAGTGTTCATTATACACCACTCTCTCCTTGACGACCCACGGTATAGGCACGTGGCTACACAGAGCACGTTTGACAGCAGCGTTTAGAAACAGGGGGCAACCTCATTAGGGCAGGGCATATCTATGGGACCTGTCTGTGTTGCACTTTTTACAAACTGATATAACGCACAAAAACTCAATGTAACCTACAACTGGAGGAGGCACGCCTACAGTCTATATTCGAGCAAGAAATATCATATGTTTTGTGTATTTTCACATGAAACCGTCTAATTATCACCGTGCCATCGAGCACACCCAGTCAGTGTGTCTTCTCTTCACATGAAACCGGCCTTTCTAACTGAGACATCGGGCACACCCAGTGTCCCTTTCACGCAGCTGGACAGCTATTAATAATTGGCTAGCAGGGTAGTATATGGCATTGCCTTGTCTGCTGTGGTTGATGAGATGCAACGTTTTTCATCATCTATCCGTCTGTAACGTGGGTTTGTGACCACAGGGCTGTTGTTACCTTGTTAAGATGAAGGGAGAAACCAAACAAAATAAAAAATAAAAAGTTCCCGTGCCGATTATTTGCTCCGAGAAACACAAGCTCTATGTTCCACAAAACTATGACACACCGGTCGAATATATTACAAAACCAGCCTCCAGGCAGACGCAGCAGCATGTGGTACGACTGTTACGGAGCACCATAGTTAATAGGACCAAATATGTCTAGTAAAATTAGGTAAATAAAGAGGTTTTTGTGTACACCGTATGTCCTATTTACTAGTGTTTACTATGGTCCCCAGAAATAGCATCATAGCCAGGTTCTACTTATCTATGGTACCTTGCTACCCCCTTTCCCGCCTCCGTCCTCCTTTTCGTGAACAGCGCCCCGCCCTGGCAGAGGGTGCACCAGGCAGTTCAAACAAAACAAAAACAAAACCGGGAAGTCATCCTACCACATAACAATTCCATGATCTCTCCGCACAGCAAAGGTGTCCCTCACAGACCATCCCATATCCATCTCTCGAAGCAAGTGCAGAACGCGGCAATAGGGACCGGTCGAATCTTGAGCTAGTCGTTCGAGGGAGAAGTGACCACAACAAAACGGCAAAGCGGCACACACACCAAGAACACGAGAGGGAAGCGTGCTACGGTAGAGGTCGCACGTTTTATCTGAAAATGTTTTTGCATGACGGGATTTCTTAACCCAAATTCGTCGTTTTTTTTGTGTTAGCCATAATGTTTTCAACTACTCTTAGGCCGAACTGATGCTACGGTAGGGGGGTCATGTATAGGTGTGTTTACCTGCGCAGAGCCACTCGGCCGAGTGACTGCTTTACTGCGTTGTACTAACAACCTTTTAATATATGTTTTGTTTTATATGCACCGTCTTTGTAGGTTATGTTACGCAATTCCAACAAACCATGTTTGTAATGCAATTTAAAGTAAGATTCGGAGCCACTCGTCCGAGTGGTCAAACATCGGTAAGTGAAAATGTTGGTACCCCCCCTATCGTAGCACCAGTTGCCCCGCGGGGTTGTTTATCGGGTATCGCTTGATTGTTGATTTGCTTCAGTATGTATACTTTTTCCTATTTTTCCTTTTCGCTTTTATTCTTTTTTCTCTTTTTTTCTCTTGCATGCACCTGGATTGCTAGCAGGGTAGGTCTTGCCTGTCGTATATGGCATTGCATTGTCTGCTCTGCTTACTGCACTGAGCGTAGAATCTCTGTGTCGTAGTTTTGTGACCACATAACTGGTACCTTTTTAGGATGAAGAATCGGCACGGACACTGGGTGTGCTGGATGTCGACGGGTAGAAAGGAACGTTTAATGTGAAGAACACACACACACACTTCTACTTTCCTCCAAAATCAGTTTCGTGTTTAGGTATAGAGCTGCTCAAGTGACCGCGTTCAGAAAAGGCATGATGAACCTCTACCGTAGCATGGGTCAACATGGTGGGAAAGATAAAATTCGAGTTTGCTCGGGGTAGAAAATAAAGTAAAAAGGGCTTCAGCCCTGTCGGAAGAGGTCCCTATTTTTTTAAGCCGTCAAAATTGGATACTCGCAGTTGCTCGAAGCTCGTACTGGCAACACTCTTTCACAACTATTCTCAAGATGTGTACAATGTGTGTGTGCATTCGCCTGATTAAAGCGTTTATTTTACCTGTCGACATCCAGCACTGTATTTTGCTATCGTTTTTTTATTTTTTTGTAAGTCAGTTCCACTTTTTTTTCCCACTTCGTTTGTTTTCTTTTTCTTTTTCGCTTTCTTTTTTCACGTATCTAGATTTCTAGGAGGGTAGGTCGTGCCTGTCGTGTAGGTCATTTTCTGCTATGCTCACTGCATTGAAGCATTGGAGTGTCGTGTATCTGTGTCGTCGTTTGGTGGCCGCATAACTGGTATATCCCTGATGTCGACGGGTAAAAAGGACGGTGTAATGGGAAGAACACACACAGTCAGTGTCCGTACCGGGTCTCTATCTTGGAGGTGCACCGAGCTCTCTGCGGCCACGTAACGGCGAAGCAGAGATCCTACACTGTAATGCAGTATTCAAACTAGACAAGCCGGCGTCCCTGGTGGAATGACAGGTGAATATCGTCCTTGTTGGAGTCCAGGTCGTGAGTTCGAGACCCCCGAGTGCATGCTCGTAAATACTTATTCTAGCAAAAAATATCTTGACACGCGGAAAGCGCGAGAGCGTGAGTTAGCAAAATTCAATGAAAATCGACGAGCGTTGGGAAGGCTGAACCCTCTGCGCGATAAAAATCAAGGCACGAACCGTAGTGAGTAGTGAGGATGAGGGAGAGAGCGTGCTTTGTGACCGCGAATCTGAGTTACGACTGTGGAGGGAGGAGGACAGAAGTGCGAAGAATATAAATGGGATGAAAAAACAAAGGCACAATGACATGCATCGTATTATACGACCGGCGCGTCATATGCATGCTAGCAATTCATATGCGTTGAAAGAGAGAAACACATGAAAACACAAAAGAAAACAGAAGTTAAGAAAAAGGATCGAAAGACGTGTTGTACCCCCCCCGGAGGATATGTTTCCGAGCAATAATGCACGAGACAAAACCGAAAGGCCAAAATTCGAAATCAGTAGTTGTGTGAAAAAAACAGCTGAGAGGTCAAGGGTTTCGCCGAAGCTCGTATTTGGAAGGTATGTGTGATAGTTTCATCGCGCGTACTCTGGGTTTTATATGTCAACATGCAGGATGTACGCCGAGACAGAAAGCACATGCAAGACCTCATAGCACTTGTTAGATACAACGCGTAGGCAGACAAGCAGATACCAAGGCCCGACATCGTTGGTTCCAGCGAGAGATGTTCGTGGCAAAGTTTGTGTTTGCGTGTTTATCCAGTGGGTGCCCCGAGCAGAAAAAAGCAGACAACACCACGAAGGAGTTTCGCGCCCGTGGGCGAGTATTTTGGTGTGAAAATGTCATGCGTCTACGATTGAGAACGCCCTAAGGAGTTGTTTGGCCCGTGGAAGAGTATTTTTGTGTGGAAATATCGCGCGTCTACTATTGAGAACGCCCCGAGGAGTGTTTTGTCCACGAACGATGTTTTTGCGCCCCGTGGGGAATCCTCAGAGGATACTCGTACCACGGTATATCGGTATGGATAATATGCTGTTTTATGGGCACTTGACAACCCTGCGGGGAGAAACACTTCCGCATCACTGGCCAGAAGGGAGGGTCACAGAGCTTTCCTATCTACTGCATGCCGTGAGAAGGCTTCTCGTTTAGTGTCGCCAAGGTACTGTAATTTTGAACAAAATGCGCTGTAGAAAGCAAGCGCCGGGCGTGTCCATGTCAAATTCGACGCAAGTGGACGGGGGGGGGAAAGGGCTGTACTAATAAATGTTTCGCCGAAACCAAACAAAAGACAACCGACCGCTGCGGTAAGGACATGGGGGGAAGAGCTTGATTTGTGGCTCCGGATCTCAGTTAAAACTCGTGAGGGGAAAACAAGATGACGCGCGAAAATCTTATACCAGGTATATACGAGGCAGGCAAAAACCAAACAAAACGGAACGGAGCGAAAGTAGACCTACTCTACATGTGCTCAACAAACAGCGGGTTTCAACCGATCCCACGTAGCACGTCGCATAGATAGGGGTCATCACAGTGTTCGGGCACTGAGATAGGGGTTCAACGGTCTACTCCGATCGGTGGGGAAAAACGAAGGCAAACGGCGCACACGACGCCTAGCGCAACCGCACCCGATCACCAGCAAAATCAATGTGCCGGCAAGAACGATCGGGGGTTTCGGTGGACGTTTGATGGCTACCACGTTGGTGGGATGACTCACCGTGTACTCCAAGTAGGAGGCGTTGGAGAGGGTGAACGCAGAGGCCGCGACTAGCAGGGCTGATCCCACGGAGTATGTGCAAACCATGATGAGATGCTGGTGGTGGCGTATGTATCACCCTGTAGTACTGTATCAGAGGTAAAACAGTTCAGTATTGCGTGAGACGAGTGCCGCGGAGGAGGATGGCTTGAACAGAGTGAGCGATGAGGGGGCCGATGCCGCTTGATCAGGACTGGCTGCTGCCGTTG
Organism: Saccharina japonica; assembly: GCA_008828725.1. Taxonomy (NCBI): domain Eukaryota; class Phaeophyceae; order Laminariales; family Laminariaceae; genus Saccharina; species Saccharina japonica. The sequence continues at coordinate 67,757 of MEHQ01003959.1, read as the reverse complement.
TATTGGTCGTGGGGGTGATGGGAGAACCGCTGCACAGCAGTATTATGCTATTTAATACAGTAGTTCCACAACAAACACAAATAGTATTATTAATGGTAGTCGTGAGTACGGTACTTTTTCTTTGGTTTCGATTTCTCTCTTTCGCGCACCTGTATTGCTAGCAGGTTAGGTTGTGCCTGTCGTTTACCGCATTGCATTGTCTGTTTCGATTACTGCGTTTCAAAGTGGTACCTGTCTCGTGGGTTTGTGACCACATTCCATCTGGCATGACGAATCGGCACGGACACTGGGTGTGCTGGATGTGTGTGTGTTGTTCACATTCAACAGTCATATCTACCCGTCGACATCCAGCACACCCAGTGTCCGTGCCAGTTCTTCATCCTAGAGAGATCAGTTCCGTGGTCGCAAAACTACGACACAGATATACCACCTGTACGTTACAATGTAGTATGCAGAGCAGACAACGAAACACCATGTACGACATACACGACCAACCCTGCTAGCAATCTAGCTGCGCGAAAAAGAAAAAACGAAAAATAGCGAAACGGAAATAAAAAACACTTCGTGTACCTGGTATAAAAACAAAATAAAAGGCAAACAAACGACCCGTGCTACGATAGAGGTATTAAATACTGTAGCACGTTTTGGCTGCGGGTGTTTCTGAATGACTGAGCTCTATAAGTCAAATTCGTCGGTCTTTCTTTGTGTCGCCATGTTGTTCATTTTTTATATACTGACAGTTGTATGCTTTCGCCATGGGGTTGTTTATCTGGTAGCACTATTATCAGGGACTCGTGTTTCCAGGTAGTGGTAAAAACGTAATTACCCGAACTAAAGGGGCCCCCTCGGTCATGATGAAACACGAGACTTCTATCGTTGAAAAATGTATATATTTCGATTTGTTTACAGCAGCAATACTATTTCTGGTATAATAACACCATATCAGTACTCCTTACGGAAAACGGCATAGCTCCAGTTCTAATGCTCAGTATTTCGCCCATACAGTATTTGCAAAGAGCCTAGACCATGGTCAACATTTGTGTCTCGGGAGACAGATCGACCAGACGCCTTGGTCGTCACGAAAAGTGTGTGCATCTTTGGAGGCACTGTTCGTGACAACCAAGGCGTCTGATCGATCTGCCTCCCGAGACACAAATGTTGACCATGGTTTAGGCTCTTTGCAAATACTCTATGGGCGAAATACTAAGCAATAGAACTGGAGCTATGCCGTTTTCCGTAAGGAGTACTGATATGGTGGTATTATACCAGAAATAGTATTGCTGCTGTATAAAAAACGAAATATATATATATATTTTTCAACGATTGAAGACTCGCGTTTCATCAGGACCGAAGGGGCCCCTTAATAGGGCTCGAGGTAATATTGTAATATTGCAGGGGTACGCGCGGTAAAGGTCGGGACGGGAAAATGTGGTCGGGACGGGAACGGTACGGTACGGGAATGGGAAACCGTCAGATTTTTCGTTCCCGACCGCGATTTCCCGACCCGTACCATCGTCAGTTTCTGTTCCCGAGCTCTACCGTCCCGCGGTAATGGCCGTGTTCCCGTTCCCGACTGTTTCCCATCCCACTGTCTGCCCATTCCCGACTATTCCCATCCCACTGTCATGTAAGTGATTCCCGTCCCATCCCGACCATGGGGCACAGCTTCTCCCATCCCGCATCTCACTATTGGGGCAGATATTCCCATTCCATTTACCGCCGATTTTTTCGTTTTCCCATCGCATGACCATGGATGGATGCAAGTGCGTATACTGCATTTTTACTCGTATATATTTCCGAACTATAAAAACAAATCGTCTACGCGCGAATATATATTTCCTTTTTTCTTTATTTTTCCTCTCGTTTTTGTTTAATTCAAAATTTAAACACGAACTTAAAATGTGTATCAACCATTCAATCGGCCCCACTCACACCTCTCTATTTGAAATAATAGTACGTATAATAAATCGGTCGTACATTTGGGAAATTATTATGTCGAGAATAAAACCAAGAACACTCACACCACCACCCGGCCCAAAGACAAAACATGGCATCAAGCATGGACGTTGTGGAGGTGGAGGATCCCGGCGGATCTGCTTCGGCGCCTCAAGCAGCGCCAAAGCAATCAGCCCCGGTTCCTGCTCCTATTGGCACTGTTCTCGCGAATGTTATACTCGTACTCGAAGAAGACTTTTGATTATACCCTTTTCAGTCGTTATCTCCAGCGTGTGTTCCCGACCGTGTTCCCAACAATTCCCGACTGCGTTTCCCGACTGCGTTTCCCGACCGTATTCCCGACCCGGTTCCCGACCCATTCCCGACCCATTCCCGACCCATTCCCGACTTATTCCCGACCTATTCCCGACCCGTTCACCGATCATTTCCCGTACCGCCGAAAAATGTTTCCCGTACCGTACCGTACCGCCAAAAATCGGTTCCCGTCCCGTCCCGTACCGCCAAAGAATCGTGTCTTCCCGTCCAATCCCGTCAACCAAATGGTTTCCCACCTTCCCGTCCCATTCCCGTCCCGCGGTAAACAGACGGGAACATTTTCCCATACCGCCCCTCGGGAAGACCCAAAAAAAATTCCGCCTGCGGCGGGCAAAACGGTCCCATCCCGTACCGCGCGGTGCCTTCGGCACCGCGCGTACCCCTGTAATATTGTTTCAAAGGAAATTATATTTACGTCCCCTATCCCCGGGTAAATAAAACCTCCATATAGAATGGAAACCACCGTGTTTTCTTTTTCGTTTTTTCAATGCTGCTAAGCTGTGCAGTAGAGTTGCACCCCGGCCTGAAAATTTGGACCCGGGTACCCGACCCGGCTGGGGAGGGGTGACACCCGGACCCGGGTACCCGGCCCCCCGGCTGAGACGGGTACCCGGGTACCCGGGTTATATATATACATATTTGCTCCCCCTTTTAGCGTTTTGAGCGGCCTGAACATCTCCTCAGGCGGCATGGTAAGGCATAATGTGGGAGGTGGGACGGCATGACTTCAATTTCGTCTCTCTCGATAAACCATGCCAATAGAAAGAGGGCAGAGGGCAAGTAGGGGTATTCTCTTCGGCACCGAGGAGAGGCGTGGGGAGTTTCTTGTGTGGGGTGTTGAAATCACCTCTTCGATGCTGGGTTGACTGCTCTACTGCTACTGCTGGTGCTCTATACTGCTGTTGCTGTCGCTGCTCACAGTGTCCTCGGTACCGCCGTAGCACTGCTGTAGAGCCCAGGTATTGGTTTCGCGCTCAAATTGTACATGTGAATTAACAGGGGGGGGGGGGGGTGACGGGGTTTCAACCACTCGACTACTTCTGTAAAAACTCGTGCAGGGGGGATAATTATTTATTTTCCGGATTCGGGGAGACGAAATAAAAGCAATCATCATAAACGTTTCCTTCTACCCTTTTTTCGCTCGCCACGACGCCAAGTAAGTCACCAGGAAAATCCTTCGAAGATAATTGCTTGCATAAAAAAAATCATGTGACAAACGCCCTGCGAAGTAAGAAATAATGCTGAGAAACCTTCGCTCACACTGCTGCAACCAAAAAGACTTCGTAGCACATAAACAAAACAGATCTCGCTGTAACATCCCACCACCAACCCCGCTGGAAAACCATGGCGGTTGGTCTCATTTCCGCAATGACATACATTGGTCTCTCTGCGAGCAGCAACATCGACTTTTACACTTCTGAATACTGGGAGAAAGTCCAAGAACAAACAAAAACATAAATGGTAAATGAGAGCGGCTACCCGCTAGACACATTGATCAAGTGTTTCGTCTTGCATGGAAAGGCAAGCAACTGCTGAAAACGTATCGCTCTGCTCTCTGCTCTCTGCTCCTGCCCTGTAGGGGCACAGCAGTGTACGTATACCCCAGTCCTGGGGGCTCCGTATATTACAAATATCGGGTACCCGGGTACCCGGGTTCCAAATACCCGCGGGTCCGTAAACGGACCCGGGTCCATTCCGGGTCCGACGATTCCGGGTACCCGCCACCGGGTACCCGGGTCCCAGTCAGTCGGGGTGCAACTCTACTGCGCAGCAGAGCAGAGCGCCACGTAGGCGCCCACTGGCCCCTGCTATATCACACAGATATCACAGAGGAATTGGATGTTATGGCGAGTGGAATCATCGAAGGAATGTACTAATATAAAATATGATCATATACCAGATATGAGCTAACATATTCGAATGGAAAGGGTGAACTCGGCGCAGATGCAGCTAGGACGCTGGGATTTCGTCGAGGCGCCCAGCGTCCATGTTTACGGTTTCTAGTCGCGGATAAGGTCGCGATCGCTATACGCGTACGAAGCAGCGCACTGCTGTAACTGCTCACTTCTTGCTTTGCGCTTCGTGTCCCTGATTTACCTCACGACATAGTATATTCATTGATGATATATCGCTATCAGCACAACGGCAGTAGTCCTATTATTCCAGTATCAAATGACTGCAGGACGAAATCAACGAGGACATGAACAAGTGAAAACTTGAAACCGATGAACATTTACTCAAGTACTCGCTTACTGCTGTGTACCTGTTGCAGGTAGAGGTGTACCTGTTGCAGGTAGAGTTTAGAGTGAAAATTGTCGAAAATGACTGTCCGAAGGCCTGAACGAATCTTATACTTGTGCTTTCATTTATACCTTCTTCCCCTCGCTGCCTCGGCAAAGTTTTTGCTTTGGCATGGCCATAGCGAGGGGGGGGGTCTTTCTAGCGAGCAAGGCTAGGCTCACCCTCAAGCGGACCGATACCTTCTTGCTGCTGCGCACCCGCCGCGAAGCGTGTGCAGCGGTAGAGTTGGATCGGCACTGGTGCGTTAGGCGCAAAAGTTCAGATGCACGGGCCTTTTTGGCCGTCGGTGTAGACAGCAATGTCCATCTCACTTTTGTGCGCGGAGGCAGACGCCATCAGAAAGGTGGACGGACACTACGTACACAGCCCTAGGTGTGTTTGCTAGGGGGAGCTGTACTGTCTCAGTAACCTGGCTTCGCCATCAAAGGAGGAGGGAGCGCGTGGCGACGAGCTGTTGTTGGACTGGTCAATCCCTTCAGCGCGAGAATTTTTATTTTCCAGACCAAGCACCCTGAGTGCAACGAGGGAGAAAGCGAGGAGCCGACTGGGAAGGACAGCAACGAGAGCGTGTACGGACGGAGCGGGTCGAGTGTGGTCGTGCTAGGACTGGCCGAGCGGCACCGGAGCGGCGCGCCTGAGCAGCAGCACAGCAGCGCGCCGGCGCAGCAGCACAGCAGCGCACAGGAGAAGCGATCCGGAGCACGGACGACATCGACCCGTGACGGACGAACATTATTGTTTTTCTGTTTTCTGTTGACAAATTCTTCGCTTTTTCCCCCGAATGTTGTTGTTGGGTCGGTGTGGATGACGTCACTGGTTTTGTAGAGAGACGCGGCAGAGATGGCGCGGACACCCCGGGTGCCTTCATTGTGTGCCTGATCGTGGAAGACCCCTTCAATGTGGAACGATTCCTAATCAGTGTCGATGTTTATAATGCTGTGCCTAACACAGACCGTTCAGGATAGATTCGGGTAATTGTCAATGGACATGATGGCTTTGGTTGGCTGTTCTTTTTCACTTTGTGCCCGCGGACTGTCATTCTGGCAGCACTTCAGACAGCAGCTGCGTGCTCCATCTTGTTCCCACGCCTACCGTTTGTTTTTGTACAGACAGCACTTCAGACAGTAGTTACGCTGTAGTCGGCAAATTCATTGGTAAAGAGTGGGGGGGGGGGGGGGGGGGACGATGCTGCTGTAGTCGAATGGAGATTGCGGGCGTGTAGTTCAGTTTTGGACACGCATAACATGCTGTAGGGATTTTAGGTGTACCTCTTCGGACTTGTGTATCCTTTCCCTGCTAAGTGTACGTGTTCTTTAGGATTCTCTGATGGCTCTAGCACTTTTGTGACCACGGGCCGTGATCTTGCTAGATCAGACTATAGGGATTAGCAACTGAAACGAGTTTAATGTGAAGATAACAACAACAACAACATGGGCCACCCGGGGATGATAAGCTTTGCCCCCCCACCCTAGAAATTACGCCTTTTTTCCCTCGAACGAAAGGAAATGGGGGAAACTATTTGGAAAGACTGAAAAAGGCTGTTTCCCGGAAATGTTTGGGTTCCGGGTGAGGAAATACGCATGCCTTACTTTTAATGTCCTCCAAAACCAGTTTTGGACTTGCTACAAGTACCAGACGATAAGTTGTTTTTTCTAGTCGTTCTAGGCCATTGCGACTGGCGTCTAACGTTGGACGCTTCGCGTATCCTATGGACTATCATTGTATATTTTCCGCTGATACAAGCGGGTTCAAGCTTTCCACACTAGTTTTCTTCCGGATCTAATGTCCGCAATGCGTGTGGGAGAACAGAAGCCTGATGTATGTCGCATAAGAGTTATGGCAGTCCCTGCCGATCCATTAACGGATGGTTACGTATTTTTTATTACATAAATGTTCGATACATATTTTTTGTCTAGAGGGATTCGATAATTATCGGTGATGAAATAAAACAAAAACCGAAACGGTTAAGCGGGGGCATACAGCGACACATGCGCAAAAGTCCATGGCTGTATCTCTTGAAAATGGCGTGGATGTGTTTAGCTTCGTGGGGTAAACGATACAAACATTCCGGCATCGCACCGTGATTTTGTAGTGTCAGCAAAAAAAACGATTTTGGGGCCTAACTACGACTTAATGGTCGCCCTACAGTACGTATATTCTTCGAACCGTTTCCCCGAAACCTTGCACATACCATGCGATTCGACCACAACAAATCAATGGTAAAACAACGTTTTGTTCCTACATGTATGCATGACTGTCGTTGACATCCTTGAAAGCATGTGATTGGTCGGGACACATCCCCCCGGAGGTAGCGGCGGCCAAAAGTTCTAAAAACAAAAAATGATTTTGTAACCATATTCGACAATAGTTCATGTCGGTCGCTAATACAGCTAACTATGTAACATTCAAGTTGCTAATTCAAGCGGCATGCGGGGCGACAAACAATGGCAGCGGCAATCTTGAACCAGCTCGCGTATAGACTTCGTACGAGCTCAACAGTAGCGCCCTCACGATCCCTGAACATGATGTGCAGATGTTTGCGCTGTAAACACCAAGCAGCTTGGATTCTGCCAGTAGCATGTCCCGAAACATGACGCGGTAAACTGTTTTATCCATCAATATATTACAACGCATCATATATTTATCGACCCGCGGACAAGTCACCCTAGCTGCATCCCGTAAGTGGGGAACACAACGCCGGAGGCCTGTTGAACGAGGCCCGTAAACAGTATGCTTATCTAAGACGTACAAAGACGCAGTCATATTTTCAACAGCCTTACTGAACGACATGGGCGGTATCCTGCTACGCGACTGCAAGCTGTGATCACCCAGAAACACAACGACTGCCCGTAGAGGTCAAATCTAACCGCCGCCGTGGGGGGGCATCAAGAATAGCAGCAGCAGCACCAGCGGCAGTGTCGACGATTCGCGTTTCCCTCATATGCCTGGTTACTCATACGAACAGACTAATCCAGGACCGGTCCAGGCTTTCCTTGTGACAAGTTACTGTACGCCATTTCACCAATATCATCCAAGTTATATCGTGATTTGTCCTAAGAGAAAGGATAAAAAGGGGGAAATTGTGTGCCCTGTTTTCATACCAGAACGCAACGGGAGTGCCCCCTCAAAAGATGTCACTTACAAAACACACACCTCTCGTCAGAGATCGATCGGATTCCCCCGCTAAACGGCATGGATAGTCCTGCTGACTTCCTCTATTCTGGTACCTTCGAGAAACACAACGACTGTCCACACAGCATACTGCTAAATACCACAGTAAAGGAGGGTCAAAATAACGTTCTGAGGTGCCCGGGAATAAAACAGGGTTTCGCCTCGAAAGGTGCCGCTTACTCACGCATACATATCGCCCGTGTCGTTATCAAGCGTCCTTTGCACGGCGTAGATGCCGACGTAGAAAGGGTATTGTTGACTTGTCCCCAAGCCAACGACTGTCGAAACAGTATACTCTTGAACACCGTCGTACACGCAAATTTATTACAATACACTTGAGGGTTCGGGGGGAAAACAACTGGGCACGAACCAATCGGTTCTGTAGCCGCCCCTACTGGAAACAATTTGCTCTTGAACACCGTCGTACACGCAAATTTCAAACACTACTCTTGAGGGTTCCGGGAAAAAATAACTGGGCACGAACCAATCGGTTTTGTCGCCGCCCTTACTGGCGACTCCAAACACAACCCACCATGCAGCTCACCATGGGCCAAGAGGCCGATGCCGATTTAAGTTCAAAGGCATTACACATACGTACGAGTATCTACTTGCTATTTTATTCTTGTCGGGAATAGATTATCTGGCATGGCGAACGCGTGCACATGTTCGAGAACTGCTACTGAGTGGGGCCACCACACCATGTCCGCTACTAAACGCGCTACTGAAGGCCCGGGCGAGCTCGACATATTCCAGCAGGATTACGCTGATATCGATGATCCGGCTTTTCTAAGATCGCTAGTGAAATACCGATAAAACACGACATCCAGTCCCTGGCCGATACCGATTGATGGTCGTATGACACTCCTGTGGCCCTTTCAATTCCAGCGAATCAAGGTGCATACCAGATTGCTGATATTGATGTTGCAGCTTTTGTCGATGAGCGTAGGTATTATATCTGAACTGGCCTAGAGATAAACACTTCAGCGACAGGGTTGAGCCACACGAACGTGGATTGGTCTAGGTCTCCGACGCCGTGAATACCGCGGTGAGCGTGGATGTATCCCTCTCCCGGTCCAGCCTCTTCATTGCCGGGGGTGCCGGCGCACGCTGGGCCTGGGATGTGAGTGCAAAGCTCGTTGTTGACCTCAGTCCCTGTGTTTGTCGTGCAGCAGCGCAGCAGCATCCAATATCGGTTCCGTTTGGCACTGAAGGCACGGGGCGTTTGTGTGATCTTTGAACGTCCGTCGTTTGCCCACCTTTCCGATAAACCTCAGATCGAGTGGTAGTGCGAGAATATCAGTACCGCATGCTGCCATCGACTTCCGTACCCAACTAGCGTGCCTTGGTCAATGGGAAGTATTTTATGGTGCTTATTTTACAGTGCGAAATAAATCCTAAAACCAAATGGCTGTAACCTAAGTATATCATAGTATCGAAAAAAATAGTTCGAACTATATACACATGCGTGGTTGGTTGTACTCGGTACCAGGCGTGTATCATGTATGTAGTATATTCCATCTGACAATGTTCAGCGTGCGCTTCAACCACCACCACTAACAAAACATTCCCAAAAAGAACATCAGGGAAACCAGACCCAAACGACACCCATCAACGAATTGCAAATCATAAGAGGCATGTATATTCCGCCCTTTTGTGAGAGTAACCCTCCGAGCAGATAGTGCATGAAACAAAGTTGGAAAACGACTGCGTGAAGGCTCTCACCGGCGTCCCATGCAATAGGGTAAATCTTCGACGACCCCCCTGTCTTCAGAGTTTCGGAATCGAACCCCACAAACGCGTCGTTGGTGTTGACTGGTGCATGGGTAGACACAGCACGCACAAATGTGATTTGGGAATGTCACGGGGCGTAAACAATACGCGTAGGCGGATGGGTGAGAGAGAGGTCATGCAGGGGGTCTGTGGGGGGTCGGGAGGGACGCGCGAAGGTATCCTTAGTTGGTAGTACGAAGAGATCGTTGGCAAGTGTCCGATTGTGCTGTAAAGATCATACCAGGTATTTGATAAACCGGACTTACCATACACACATACAAACGCCGTCGCTCCAGAGAAACAGCGGTATACCATCAACGCTGTATATAGCGAGACATCGAGTAAATACATGACTGTGAGTTCAGTAATTTCTAGGTGGCGACAGAAATTGAAGAAACCGCAGCTGTAGGGAAGGTATGAGTTGATGTTTCTCTCTTAGCAACATAGGTTAAATATGTATTAAATCAAACTAAAGCATGGGCCCTCAACGACAAGCCGCTCCAAGTTCGGTAATATCAATCGGAATGTTCTTGGGACCTACGGGGCATTCCGACCATCCGTAAAAACACGTTTTCTTGCTAAATCAGAATAATATTGCTAGCGAGTTTGGCAAGTTATCGAGGAACGCACCGAGCATGCTGGCCATCGAGATGACCATGCCGTCGTCGCATACTTCGTCATCGACCCTCAAGGTATACCACTCCGATTGTCCGGGAAGTTGGACGTCTGAGCCGGTCACGTACCCGCACACGTTCGGAGCCATGAACTCGTGAACGAGCAACTGTCAAACCAACAGGGAGAGGCGAAGGCACAGGAAATGAAAAAGTCGTGCCAACATCGACTGACCGGCATTGTTCACGCCGCCGCGCTATCGTGATGGATACCTGGTGCCTGAAACGCCCCGGACAAAGCCATCCACATCGAAACAAGTCCGAGGCTCGGGAGGATTCAGCTAACCCTGCAAACGACTCACCCAACACGTGAAACGGGCCTTGCCTTTGGTGCAAGCAAAGCTCTGCCTGGTCGATAAAATCTCCTGAGGTACTCCTTCCCAGTATCGGCAATACTGATAAGGCAGATACAAAGCCCTCCGTACGAGGAGCGCCCCCAACCATGGGGTGCTACCTGTATACCCGAATAAACGCGATCTACGACAGGGGTATCATTCTTTGGGGCGAATGATGTTTCTGGCTGATAGGGCTTCGCGCCTGGGGAGCCACCCAACAATGCCTGGTTTTACAAATCGGTTTTGTTATAGACCTACAGTAGGACATGGGATAGCTCGCCGAGATATGCGCAGAGCTTGCTTAAACGCTCAATTTGTTTACCTCCAGGGCATAGTAGTCCCCGTTCTCGGACAAAGTCTTCATAGCGTTGCTGGACGGTAGACCCTCCTTGAAGATGCTTACGTCCTGTGAACGTGTATACGAGACGACAACACGGCAGATAGATGTAGATGCGGTCAAGTGGGTACACCACGAGCTCAGGCTTTATTCTGACACCTGCCCTGTGCTTTCTTCTTCGTGGAATTATATTATCGGCGCCCTGCGTATCCAGCTTCCTATCCATCGCAACATTGGTGCGGGGTCACATACGCGGCACTCTTCCATCCCCTCCCCACGGTGAGCATGCTTCTGCCCATGGCGGCAAGAGTTCAGTATTGTGTCTTCCTACACTTCGTCTTAACGAACCGCAGATTCTCTGTCATACTTGGTGATACAGACAGGGAACTTGGTGAGGATACCGATACTCGTAGTACCTCTGTTGCCGTTTACGAAGCCACCAAACATTCTTCAAGAGGTGGTGGGTGTTATGATACGGGTAGCAATAATGCTATATGTTACATGTCTGACAACGGTCGTCGTCCAATCGAGCAATAACTTCCGTAATATCGATGAAATGTTACTAGTTGTGTTCTACGTAACAGGATAATTGTTTTGTTCTATTATCCAGGGCATGGGCTTGTGTACGTCGGGTTGGACTTCGATGGCTCTAAAAGCACACTTGTTTGGGCGAGGGATATAGCTCCTCTCAAGTGAGGCGCATCATAATAAAAAACAGCACGCCCCTACAATATACAACCCGTTTTCGTGCGGACGCTACTGGTGTAACGCATGTAGCATCATATATGTCATGATTACGGGAGTATTCCTAGTGGCCATGCGGACTACAGCAGCAGCAGCAGTAGTAACATAAGTAGTAGTAGTAGTACTGTAGCAGGTGCAGTTGAAGTAGCAGTAGCAATAGTACTCATGTCATTGTGTAATATGTACTGATTAATCGCGCCAGTATACCCCCTCCCGCTGATATCAGTACCTATATCTAAGATACACGATATATTACAATACGTATACACGTCGAAATGCGTTTCGGGAGGATAGCAAAGGGAAGAGAGAAAGAGAGGAAAGCGAGAGTCCTGGGTTTCGTTAGCATCTTGCAGGGCAGACCCTCCTCACTTATTGGATTTAGTAAGATTGAATACCTGAGTGCCTGATTAGGCGCCTGAGCGACAACGAGTAACCTGTCGAAGTTACATGCACTGCTTACGGACTGAATAAACTGACCTTCTACTGATCGAGAGTTCAAGTGCCCCGCCATAATACACAAGACTCCTGGGCAGCCGAGTTTCTCTTGTGAAATTCTCAGCTTTGGTTTTGGGTGTTTGGTTCGCATATCGTATTGCATAAGGTGTCCCGACTTGGAAATAGTAGAGAAGAATGTAAATCGAATAATAACGGTTGTACCATAGCCACACGAAGCAGCGGCTGGGCATCCAGGGAAATTTGGTGTCAAGTGCCACGTGCGGAAAGACACGCACGACACGCAAAATAAAGATTTATCACGCTGTTCCCTTAACATCCTCGAGAGATAAGACATGAGTTGTTCGTTTCAGTATACGACACTACCGGCCCTCTCATAAGAAAGTGCCCCACAAGAAACCCAGCCTAAACTTTGCGAGGGAAATAAGAAAGTCGACATCTATTATGCTGAAGTTAGTGTGGGACACACCTCTTTCTCAAATCAGAAAGTCAGCCTAAGCCCGATTTCTGGTTTATTATGAGCGGGCCGGTACTGTATGTCGACATACATGCGTCCCTGAGCGGTTATCGCGTAGGGGGTACGTGTGCTATATGGTGGGCGTATCGCCTTGTTTTTCTAAAATTCGATATATTCCCAACCCAACAACGTACTTTGATACTAAATGTCCTGGCAACCTACTTGACAAGTTAACGTCCAATATTGCAGTAACCCCCGGGGTAGTGAACCACTTAGTAAAGTAAAACAGACATCACATCGAATTTAAGCTCTTGCTCCTCGGCTTATTTGGCGACCTCGGGCAGGGCGGCATTTACCGTGCGTATTAGCAACGAGCGTATCCAGCATAATACCCGACGCTGAACAAAGACTCACTTTGGTGTGGGCGATGAAGAAGACCTGAGAGAAGGGCTGCATGTACGTCAGGTTTCTCACGCGAATCTGGCCGAAAACGAATGACCACGCGAAGGATTCGGCGGATAACAAATCAGCACACAAGAAGCGAACAAACAGTGTAGCACGCAGGTTCCTATCGCGAATCAGGGGAGACGCGAGCACAACTATACATACTTGTGAATTGAGAAGCTTGCAAACACCTTAGAACAGATGATACACAAAAGGAACAATCAAACACAAATAACACGAGGAGGTTGGGAAGTGCAACTGCCGTGAATGGCGTCACACACATTATTCCCTTGCGCGCAAGAACACTCGAAGACGATACTGTACCTGCTATACCAAGCTCTGGTTTACCTATAACCGCACCCCGCAGAAGGGACAAAACAATTAACATCGTGATTTCTACTGTAGCTATCAACAGATAGATGTTTGACGCATGTGAGGGGTCTCCCTCGGCCTGAGCAAACATTCCCAAGCATCAGAACAAACCTTAGTTCAAGCGTTACCCGCTGTGAACTCTCCAACACGGTAACAAACTGATCGTGTTGTCGCACCGATACATCAACCGCTTGGCCGAAACAACGTTGCCCAGGGTCGGGGGCTTGTACTTATTAAAGCCCATTCGATATATTTTGTGGCTATATTAGCAAGAGTAGTAGCCCCTGTTGTCCATGGTGGCAACACCATTTAAAAGTGGTGGCTTGACACCGAAGGACTGTTGATACTAGCGGGTGCTTCCGGTGCCGGTATGTGCTCATCATCCTGGAAGGCGTCGCCTCGTTCGTTACAGCCTTCGATGTATACTTCGTATGGTAAACAAAAAACTATAATATGAGACGTAGACTCATCCCACGGTAGGCATCGCACTTTTTCGGAAATTGATTCCGGACCAGTTGAGCTCTTCAAGTGACCAAGCTTCGGTTCCGGTATGGGATGATCATCCTGGAAGACGCCGCCTCGTTCGTTGCAGCTTTCGATACAAAACGTAAATCAATAACGTATAGCCTGCTTATCCCACGGTAGACATCGCACTTTTGCGGAAATTGATTCCAGATCAGTTGAGCTCTTCAAGCGACCAACTACCGGTTTGTAGATATTATGTTTAAAATTTCTTACAATGTGGTACCTGGTATGTTTATTTCAGGGCTCAGCGATAAGCAAAAAAACTTGAAAATTTGGAAAGTATATGGAGTCACGTGCTTCGGGTGACAATATTAAGCTCCTCGTGTGCAGCAGCTCAGAAAATAAGGCCATCACTCCTACCATGGCATTGCTCCGTATAGGTTTCGTACCTGGCATTTACTGTAGATTGACCTGAATAGCACGCCGACTTATTTAGTCACCGTGATCGTATTGTCATTTGTTTTTTAGTTTCACGGGGTAGTCGAAGAAAAAGTTGAAGAAACTACGTTTGGCCATGTCTGTCGCCGATGTCACAAACGGGAGATATCGAACATTTGGAGGCGTGGTGTCGGAAGTGTGCCACACCCAGACCGGATCCCAAGTACACCCTCAAGCAGAACAGAAGCACTGCCGCATGGTCTGTTGCCGGCTTTTGCTGTCTCGGTTTACAGCGGTGCCCATACCGCCATCGTAACCTCCAAACCCCCGTCGCTGCATACAAAAGAAAACACAACAATATAAGGAGCAGAGACGATGACTCGTCGTGTTACAGTGCGCTACAGATGTAAACCATATCTTCGTTTTGGCCAGACTGGAATTATTACGTAGGACTGGGTGTGTCCCATACTCTTTATAGTCGCATTCTAATTTTTTCCCCAATCAGTCTCGAATTCTTATTTAACAGATTATAAACATATGTCGTACTGTACTTGTAACAAGGCTCCTTGACCCCATTCTTGTGTTTCAGTAGTTTTCAGTATATACTTACGCCATGGAGATGTTCCTCGGGTAGCACGTTTGTTTTCCTCCAACATCAGATGTTGGGTGAGGCATGTGGTTTAGAGCCCCTCAAGTGACTATCCTTAGAAAATTCATGGCGCACGTAATTTTGTGACAACAGAACTGGTATATCTCTATTAAGAGCTAGGATGAAGAATTGGCACAGACACTGGGTGTGCTGGATGTCAACAGGTAAATTATCAACTCGTAAAAAACAACAAAGTACTAAAATCGATTTTCATTCTCATCGGAAAGGCAATTCTCAATCGGGAAAATCGGCTGTTCTGAGAACACGGCGGCCGTGTCGCGATCGGGGATGTGTGCTTGTGGCACGGTCTGGAAAGGTGTTCAAAAAGTATTGTAGTATTTACGTATTTTGGTTTTTGTTTTAAGTATCACAGCCGCTGAAAATGTGCCATACTCCTACATGCACATACATAAAGAAGTCAATGTGAAGGCCACACACACCGTGGCACGCGTTCTACATGGCTGTCGTTCCCCCCGGACATGCGACAGACAACACAAACACTAGATAAATGAAAGAGAAACTAAAATACCTATTCATACTGGTACTAATCAAGAAATGTTTCATTTTTGTACTCAGAATCCAACATTTGGCGTTTGTGACAACACATCTTGTATCGCTCTACGTCGGATGGAGAGTCGGCAGGGACACGGGGTGCGCTGGATGACGACGGGTAGAAATAACGGTTTAATGCAGTGAAGAACGTAAACACTTGTATCAAATGGAAAACTTTGTTTCATACCAGCTGGAGTTAAATCTTAGAATAGGGCGACAGGCATAATGAAACACAACATAGACCACAACCACACGGCGGCAGCCGAAGTATACCTGCTGGTACCGAACAGAAGAACAAAACAAGGAAACAAATAAAAGTTTGAAGTATACGAAAGCGCACACTGGGTGAGCAGGGTGTTCTGTTTTTAGAGGGGCAGACTAGCGAGTTACTCTCAACAAAATGCACACACACCCAAGGTCTTGAGACGCGCACCCACAGCCAGAGTAGCTGTCGCTCTGTAGAAACCCACGTAGCAGGGTATTTTGAACTGTAGTCAACTTGTGTGCGCGTTGGTGGACGGTGGACTGGTTTGGATTGTCGCGTAACTACTCAAGTGGACATGACTTCAGAAGATCGCCTTCAATCGAATCGGTACCAGGTGTGATAGGACACGAGTCAGGAGTCGATATATTCTCTACAGCCTGGGCCCACAAAGCTCTGGATGACGCCGTCAAAATGAGACACGAGAGAGAGCGCGGCTACCGTTGGTTTAGGCGGGAAGGGGCGGGGGGGGCGTTGTCTCCTAACTGGTGCAGTGAGCATGTGTTCAGAAGACCGCCTTCAATAGATTCGGTACCACGTGCGAGACTAAACGAGTATGAAGTCTATATTTCATCTACAGCCTAGGTCCACAAAGCTGTGGATGACCCCGTCAAAATGAGACACGCGAGCGAGCGTGGCTACATACCGTTGATTTCGGCGACAAGGCTGCAACATCAAGGAAGCGCCTGGAACATGTTTGTATCGCACTCTTCACCAAACGATATAAAACACAAACCAAGCAATGCAATCCACACCTGGAGGCACATCCACACCTGGAGGCACGTCTATCTACAGTCCATAGGCCTGTACACGCTAGAAAGAGCTTGTGTGTGTTTTCCCGTCAAACCGTTCTTTCTATGTACCCGTCGACATCCGGCACACACAGTGTCCGTGCCGATTTTTCATCCTAGAGGGATACAACCGAGTTATGTGGCCACAAACTACGACTTATATAAGCAGTGCAACGCAGTAAGCAGAGGAGACAAAATGCAATGGCATACCTGGTATACGACAGGTACGATATACATATACCCTGCTGGCAATCCTGACGCGCGAAATAGAGAAACTAGAAGGAAAAAAAGAAGAACGAAAAGGTGCCCGTTCGTGCCGATTATTTTCTCCGAGAAAAACGAGCTCTGTGGTTCACAAAACTACGACTCCGACCAATGATCTTGTTTGGTGTGTGTTCTTGAAATTAAAGCTGAATAATCGGCAAATACTGGGTGTGCTGGTTGACGACGGCTAGAGAGGAAAGTTTGATTTCCAGAACACACATATTAAGGGTACCAGTTCTGTGGTCACAAATCTAGTACGCAGTTAGGCAAACTAGACAATGCAGTGACGCAATAACATGTTCACCGTACTGGGTACGACAGACACGACATCCACCTCTTCAACGAGAGAAAATATATAGAAGCAAACAAAAAACAAATGCAAACTGAACGTTAAACTTAATTACCGTGCCATGCCCCCCACACACAAAGAAAATGAGGCAGACTACTGTTGTAGTACTGTATAAAAAACAAGGAGGAATACAAAATACGTTTTCGCTTTTTCTCTTTTTTTTTTTTTTTTTTTTTCTCTATCATGCACATGTATTGCTAGCAGGGTAGGTATTGCCTGTCGTATATCCCATTGCATTGTCTGCTCTGCTAACTGCACTGAGCGTAGTATCTAGGTGTTGTAGTTTTGTGACCACAGAACTGGTACCATTTTAGGATGAAGAATCGGTACGGACACTGGGTGTGTTGGATGTCGACGGGTAGAAAGAAAGGTTTAATGTGAAGAACACACACACCAAAACAAACACACCCGACATTAATAGGATATTTACATATGGCCAATAGCTAACGCAAAGCAGGAAAGCGAAACACAACAAACCAGCTTCTGCGCAACCGTTTGTTGCAGGAGTTGGCACATACAGTTTATAGCTCATACGTACCCACTCCGTATTTTCCTAGGACTTTCTTTGGTTGCTTAGGTACGTACGTATTCTTTTATTTTATTTTATTTCCTCTTCTCTTTCCTGGACTCTCGTGTGTGGCACGAGAACGAAACGGAACTGAGTAGGAAGTGCCACGTATCCATTGTATGGGTGGCGCCCAAGGGAATGGACACGGAGCGTGGGGGGGTTCGTAGGGAAACCGCGGCGGACGAAAGCAGGAAAGAGACGGCAAACAGAGTAGGTACCAGACCGACTAGCTGGTAGAACCTGCCTGTACTACGGGCACAGACCTGCCTCGGCTGGCTGGAAGTTGCTTTTGGTGTGCTCCGGCTGCCTGTCCTTTCCTGTCGTTCATAGTTTTGCTCTGTTGGCGCTTCACTTTCGGTCCATTTCATTTCGTTTCATTTCGTTTGGTTTGATATTGGATGTCGCATCTCCTCTGGGAGAAGCACGACACTTTTCTTTCTTATATTTTGTCATGCTTTTGCTTGGTTGCGTAATTGTTGATTTGCTTCAGTATGCTTACTTTTTATTATTTTTTCCTTTTCGCTTTTTTCCTTTTTTTTCTCTTTTTTCTCTTGAATGCACCTGGAGTGCTAGCAGGGTAGGTCTTGCCTGTCGTATATGGCATTGCATTGTTTGCTCTGCTTACTGCACTGAGCGTAGTATCTCTGTGTCGTAGTTTTGTGACCACAGAACTGGTACCTTTTTAGGATGAAGAATCGGCACGGACACTGGGTGTGCTGGATGTCGACGGGTAGAAAGGAAGGTTTAATGTGAAGCACACACATACTATTAATAGTTGGTCTGGTACCTTGCTACCGTGTCTGCTGTCTCCTTCATGTTTTTCGTCAACCGCACCCCACCCTCGGATATAGCGCAACAGGCAATACAACCAAAACAGAAACAAAACAAAAGCACACAGGGAAGTCATCCTACCACATAAACATTCAAATATCTCTCCGGACAGATGGGAGCTAGTCGGATGAGAGAAACGTGACGCACAACAAACCGGCAAAGCAGCACACACGAAAAAAACAATATCGTGGGAAATTTGAGTTTGCCCCGGGTAGAAAAATAGAAATATAGTAAAAAGGGAATTCAGCCCTGTTGGAAGAAATCCTTATTTGTTGGGATGCTCGCAGTTGCTCGAAGCTACTGATAACACTAATCCACACTATTTCCAGGATGTGCACGATGTGTGTGTATTCTTGTGACTAAAGCCTTCGTTCTACCCTTGACATCCAGCACTACTGCTGTCTTTTGTTATTGTTTTTGTTTGGTTGTTGGTTGTTTGCGTATCTGTTTCACTTTTGTGTCATGTTTTTCCCCCTTTTTCGCTTTATATTTTCTTTTTGTGTCAAGTTCTTTCGAATGTTGGTTGTTGTTTTCTCTTTTCTGATTATTCCTCTAGACTTTATGGGAGGGAGATCCCGATGACTCTACGCCCTGTTGACGGTCTCGCCCTGCAATCTGTGACGAGACTACGTCAACCCCTCCGTCTCTCCCTCCTACGGCCGTTGTTATCTAGGGTATACTATCCGCAGTCTCGAAGACCGAGTTCCCCTAATGGTCCCAGACCATTCAAACTCCTCAACTCCCCCCTTTCACCTTTGAAAGAAACGGGTGGTGGGTGGGTGAAAACTACGGGATAAGCGCTTGCCAGTGTTCTGGCTGTGTATCAATCTATGGCCACTTATTTCTATGGTGATGTTGATACTCTTGCTTCGTCAAGCTGCTTCTGTGTCGCTCCTTGACTCTGGAAGCACTGCTTGCCGAGCATCCTCGATTGGTACTTAACCAGAAGACTGGAACCACAACTCTCTTCTCAACAGTTCTTCCGCCCTTCCACAAACCTTAGATTAAGCTATTTTCACTTTTGTCTTTTAGCTCAATCTCCAACTTTGTGTCAAGTTCTTTCGAATGTTGGTTGTTGTTTTCTCTTTTCTGATTATTCCTCTAGACTTTATGGGAGGGAGATCCCGATGACTCTACGCCCTGTTGACGGTCTCGCCCTGCAATCTGTGACGAGACTACGTCAACCCCTCCGTCTCTCCCTCCTACGGCCGTTGTTATCTAGGGTATACTATCCGCAGTCTCGAAGACCGAGTTCCCCTAATGGTCCCAGACCATTCAAACTCCTCCACCTATGAGGTCAAATCGATTCTGCTTATAGTCTGCTCTAGATCACACTCCGGCCTGGCCGTCTACCTCTCTTTCCTACCGCTTGAGCTAATTTACTCGAAACCTTCTCGGAATCTTCTGTGTTGTTCCGAGTGTATACCTTGTACGCGTCCGACTTCCAGCGACCTTCTCTCTGGATCACTCTCTCTGAAACTGACCCCCCTGCTGCTAGCGCGGTCGCTCCCCCGATCCGCATCGAGTGCAGCGCGTACTCCTCCGGGTTTCCGCCCGTCTCTGAGACTAACTCTCTCAAAGCCCTCATGGCTTGTCCGTAACCCCATGTCCTAACTCCTCCCGAACCGCGATAGGAGGAAAGTGGGGCGTTGTCTGGCAATGATGGATGGCATGACATCAGTTCTACCATCAGGGCCACGGCGCCAGCACCTCCTCTCAAGCCAGGGTACGCCCCACTTACCGCCTCTCGTGTCCGTACTATAACGCTCCCTTCTCCTAGTTGATCTCCTTTGTGACCCCGAAAACGAACCTCGACCTTGTTGGCTCGGCGCCAACGCCGGAAGTCCACTTGATGTTCGTGTTCGAAAAAGGTGACGTCCCCCCGTCTGACGCAATGGGTGGGATGTACGACCCCGGAGTCTGAGGCGAAGACCTCGTCTGAGCGAAGCAAGAAAACAATAACTGAATCCCAGACATAACCACATGACGTATTCCCCCGTTGCCCACTCCGGCACCATTTTCTCGCCTTGCAGGATCCTCTCCCACGAAATCGGAAGTCGTGGCCGTTTTTTCGTGCTTGCTTCTGCGTGCGACCTCGCGATTCTGTTGAGTCTACCTCTAAGCACGCGCGACCTCGTCGGTAATTCAAGCCCCATATCTACTCTTTGGAAATGCTGTACTGCTGCTATCTTACGTGATATCGATGCCGCCTGGTTGCCCTCTGAGGCACTGCACCAAGCCGCGAAATTTATCAGGGCCCACAACCTCGCATCGGCTGTGTCTGCCCAGCTAATGTACCGGTCCGCCCCAATCAGCCTTCGAAAGGCTGACCAAGACCGGAAACCCGACGCGTAAGTGTGTTCAGACGAAACAGCAACTGGGCGTCGGAGGAGGTGGGTACCAATACCCCTGAACAAAGCTCTGCTCCCGCTTGGCCCAAGATTTTCTCCTGGTCCTGACGTGGGTACTGACCCCGGCGCCGCAAGCGAAGTGCCCGCTGCCGAGGTGCGTCTATGAAGCTGTGTTCAGGTTGGCCCCGCCGGCAGGCAGAACCCGCACCCCTATCCGTCCTCTTGCTTCATGGCCCCACACCTCTCCCCCTCCGTCGGGGTTCTTTGCGTCGCCACTGTTGGCGTCCTGCCCGTCCTGTTTCTTTGCGCGGGCGCCACCCTTGTTCTCGTCCCCGCGCTGGACTTTGCGAGGCTTACCCGACCCTTTGGTCCCTCCGCCTTACCAGGCCTTGGCCGGGTCGTGCGTGTACTTGCCCGTACCGGCATCCCCTGGGTAGTGCCCATCCGAAACAGTGCATCCCGCGCGGGTCCTTTTGACCGAGAGCGTTTTGCTACCGGGGCCTGATGGGCGTACTCCTCCGCGTTTATGATCCCCCCTGCTGCCATATAGGCGGTGGGCTTAGACCATTCCGGGACAGGCACGGCCGGGAGGCTGTCGACCTCCGGTAGCGCCATCCACTCCACGGAAACAGTCGCCGCGATGTCAACTAGCCTGGATGACCACTCGTCCATGTCGCCATTCGCCATCTTAATTAGCCTTGCCTTGTTTTGGGGAACACGAATGGCCAGGAAGTTATCCATCGCGTGTTCCCGTAGGGTCCCTGGGTCCTCTTCCAGCCCTCGCTTGGGGGTCTCGAGGCGGTCGCGACACGCGTCGCCACTAGCACCCGTACCCAACACTGTGGTGATCGCGTCGACCATAATGTCCATCTGGTCCGAGAGCGGAAGATCCGCGGACTTTATCCCGGCTCCCGCAGACAGGTAGTCTTCGACCCTAAACCCAGCGAGGTTTGTTGGTTGGGACGTCACCGCCTGTGTCATCTACCTCTTCCGCGCAAGCACAGCCTGCAGTTGCATCTGAGTGCATCCCATCATCACTGATTTTCTTCCGATTGATCATCGAAGCCTTTGCGCGCCATGGTCTTCTGCTATACGGCCACCCGGCCTATGTAAGCCGCCTTTGCCTCTTTGGATTCACCCTGGTGCCCGGCCGATTCCACCTCGTTGTCCTCCCCGGCCTGCACTTCCCCACGTCAAAGTAACTCCCGCATGCTTTGCTGCATGTCAGCAACCATGTTGAACATGTCATGCGTTTTGTCGGCCAACGCGTTATACTATTCCCGCGTCACCCTTTTCTTCCCGTGTCGCTGGTGTGCCCGCGGGTGTGCCGTTTCTTCTGCCCCGCTCGGGTAGTTGTCTCCCGAGTACGACATCGAACTACCGTTCCTGTTGCGCTCTCTGTTCACCTTCCGATTCATGCTCAGCACAAGTAAAAGGAGCAAATCGTTCCGCATAAGGTCCCTGATCGAGTGCTGCCGTTCATGTAGGTACGTTTAAGCGTGTGCACTTTCACCTTTCGGTGTGATGGACCCGTCTTCACTGCATGATATAATCACGTCCCAGTGCCTCTCGCCACATCACCGAGCGTCGCCGCCCTGCACCGACCCGATATTGTCTTTTGGTGACATACGGATAAGGCAACTCCACGTAAACCTCTTTGCGGATCCTCTGCCCGACCATGCATTTCGCGTGCCTTCCGGGAGTAATGATCAACGGAGCTCTTATTTTTACTTCGTTCCGTTGTGATTCCCAGACCGTCGGAATTGTTCTTAGGTCTAGCGTTCATGTCTGGATACACGGGGCGAGCGACGCCTCGACTGCTCCCCCTATCAGACCGATTCACATTGCGTATGGTGTGTACGGAGGGGCCTTCGCTTACTGTTACTTTGTTCCGGAATTTGTCCTCGAGGTTACGCTGAGCGCATCCTTAAGTTATGACAACCATCCCGGGGCGCAAGGCGAGCACAGCCTCGAGTACTTCCCCTTTTCCACCGATTCACATTGTGTATGATGTGTACACGTTGTGTATGATGTGTACGAAGGGGCGTTCGCCTACTGTTACTTTGTTCCGGAAGTTGAACGCTTCTTTGATGATGACAACCATCGCGGGACGCGAGGAGAGCGCAGCCTCGAGTACTTCCCCTTTCCCGCCGATTCACATTGTGTATTATCTGTACGGAGGGAGTTCGCTTATTGTTACTTTGTTCCGGAATTTGTCCTCGAGATTACGTTGAGCGCATCCTTAAGTTATGACAACCATCCCGGGGCGCAAGGCGAGCACAGCCTCGAGTATTTCCCCGTTACCACCGATTCAGATTGTGTATGATGTGTACACGTTGTGTATGATGTGTACGAAGGGGCGTTTGCCTACTGTTACTTTGTTCCGGAAGTTGAACGCTTATTTGATGATGACAACCATCGCGGGACGCGAGGCGAGCGCAGCCTCGAGTACTTCCCCTTTCCCACCGATTCACATTGTGTATTATCTGTACGGAGGGAGTTCGCTTATTGTTACTTTGTTCCGGAATTTGAATTTATCCTCGAGATTACGTTGAACGCATCCTTGGTTCTGACAACCATGCCGGGACTCGAGGCGAGCGCAGACGCCTCGAATACTGCCCCTATCAAACCGATTCACATTGCGTATGATGTGTACGGAGGGATCTCCGCTTACTTTTACTTTGTTCTGGGATTTGTCCTTGAGGCTACGTTGAACGCATCCTCAAGTTATGACAACCATCTCGGGGCACGAGGCGAGCGCAGCCTCGAGTACTTATTCTTTCCCACCGATTCACATTGTGTATGATGTGAACGGAGGAGCTAGTTACTTTGTTCGTTTCGAATTGACTCTTGATTCGCACCGGGGCGCACCTCGGTACTCCTATATTTCCACCGATATTGGATAATGTCGAGTACGCCTTATTAGACGCCGTATGTCCGCGCAACGTGATTGCAACCTGTTAAACAACGGGACACTCGACGCGCCGCTCCTCTTTTCCGTTCACCCGTCACATTGGTTATCGTGCCGGAGGGATTCAGGACTTTGTATTGTCCGTTGTTTATACCTCAAACAAGGGACCAGCTTTACTGGGTTTTTCGTCGCGTTACGTAGCGTTCGCTGCGGTATCTCAACCTGTATCCTTCGGTCAAGATTTCCGAACGACTGACTCCGAGGGGCGTCTTCGGATACCCCCTTTCCCGACCGATTCACAATGCTCTCTGATGTGCTCGCGTGGCCTTCAGCTTACTGTTACTTTGTTCCGAGTATTCGCCTGAAGAAACAGAAGCTAGCTCAGCTTCCTGACTTATTAGATAATCTGTTTTAATTCGCTCCGCCTGAGGTTGAATACGCCGCTCAAATATTTGTTTGTTTTCCTTTGTTGTTACTTACTTCTGCTTACACATTTTCTCTACTCCTTTAGTATTATATCAAGGAGCACAAATTGCGTGTATTCCGATAAGCGTAGTTATTTAAATCAACCTCAACAATATACTAMTATATCGGCCCCTTGGGAGTTTAAATCTTATTTTTTATTTTTATTTATGAATGTGATTCCGAATATGTCATGATTGTTGATAATACATATCAATATCAAACTGAACTCGTCCACGTAGCTCTCTCGATATATCGCATATGCTGGGGAGCCCTGTGGATATCGTCGAGTCTCTCATGATTGTTTATGTCAAATATCAATATTAAACCGATGTCCACTCTCTCCAGCCGTTATTAATATATACCTGGTGAACATTAATAACTGTATGCATTCATGTACAGACTACTGGCCCTATCAAACCGATTCACATTGCGTATGATGTGTACGGAGGGATCTCCGCTTACTTTTACTTTGTTCTGGGATTTGTCCTTGAGGCTACGTTGAACGCATCCTCAAGTTATGACAACCATCTCGGAGCACGGGGCGAGCGACGCCTCGACTGCTCCCCCTATGAAACCGATTCACATTGTGTATGATGTGAACGGAGGGGCCTTCGCTTACTGTTACTTTGGTCCGGAATTTGTCCTCGAGGCTACGTTGAGCGCATCCTCAAGTTATGACAACCATCTCGGGGCACGAGGCGAGCGCAGCCTCGAGTACTTCCCCTTTCCCACCGATTCACATTGTGTATGATGTGTACACGTTGTGTATGATGTGTACGAAGGGGCGTTCGCCTACTGTTACTTTGTTCCGGAAGTTGAACGCTTCTTTGATGATGACAACCATCGCGGGACGCGAGGAGAGCGCAGCCTCGAGTACTTCCCCTTTCCCGCCGATTCACATTGTGTATTATCTGTACGGAGGGAGTTCGCTTATTGTTACTTTGTTCCGGAATTTGTCCTCGAGATTACGTTGAGCGCATCCTTAAGTTATGACAACCATCCCGGGGCGCAAGGCGAGCACAGCCTCGAGTATTTCCCCGTTACCACCGATTCAGATTGTGTATGATGTGTACACGTTGTGTATGATGTGTACGAAGGGGCGTTTGCCTACTGTTACTTTGTTCCGGAAGTTGAACGCTTATTTGATGATGACAACCATCGCGGGACGCGAGGAGAGCGCAGCCTCGAGTACTTCCCCTTTCCCACCGATTCACATTGTGTATTATCTGTACGGAGGGAGTTCGCTTATTGTTACTTTGTTCCGGAATTTGAATTTATCCTCGAGATTACGTTGAACGCATCCTTGGTTCTGACAACCATGCCGGGACTCGAGGCGAGCGCAGACGCCTCGAATACTGCCCCTATCAAACCGATTCACATTGCGTATGATGTGTACGGAGGGATCTCCGCTTACTTTTACTTTGTTCTGGGATTTGTCCTTGAGGCTACGTTGAACGCATCCTCAAGTTATGACAACCATCTCGGGGCACGAGGCGAGCGCAGCCTCGAGCAAATCCCCTTTCCCACCGATGCACATTGTGTATTCTGTGTACCGGAGGGAGTTCACTTGTTGTTAACTTTGTTCCGCAATTTGTTTGATATCGCGTTAAACAAAGTGAACCCAGTCTCTTTACGTGTTGAGGTATTTATCGTAAACGGACCGCTTATCGTTAGCTCGCTGCGGTATCTCAGACCTGTATCCTTCGGTCCGGCTTTCGCGACTGGCTGCGCGAGGCGACGTC
>MEHQ01003959.1:25824-37693 GCA_008828725.1 Saccharina japonica | reverse complement strand
TGGGTGGGTGGGTGGTGTCTCGAGCGATGCCTCTCTTCTTTCTGAATTTCGTGGCGAAGCTTGACTTAAATTTGGAATGAGCTTCCGGAGGGACGAGAATCGCACCCGATAATGCCTGCTAGGTGAACCAGGGGCTGCGTTACACAGGGATAATGTATTCGCCCTGTTTCGTTTAATAATAGATAATCCAGCAGTATCTTTGTGCTTGTTCTTCCTCTCATATAGTGTGGGTCGAAACAATGGCATCACCTCCCGCGGCCGGTGGTGTCCACCCTCCCATACTATTAACGGTCGTTACCTATGATGGGACGTCATAATGCCTGAGGTCTAGAATATGGAAACGAGCGTGACATTGTTTCTCCCATACTTTCCTCGTCGTGCGTTAGCGTGCATTTCACGTTCGCGATCTGTCCGTTAATCCAAGGCGGTGCTTCTCCTTTCCTGCTTGTCTCAGTATATATGCTGCTGCTGCATACTGGGGAATCCGTAAGCCCCAACCCCCAGTCAAGTCACGGTGTACCGGGATACGCTGCCTTCTCCCCTTGCCTGTCCAAACGTTTCTCGTTGTACCACGAGATCGTCCATGCTCTCGGGGAGCATTGTGGTCAACAGATGAATGCACGCCTTTCGGTACGACGGAGTGCTGAAAAACGTTTCGTACTTGCCAAACTCATCGTCAACCATGAGATAGCTGTGTGATGCTGCCCCTCCTTGCTTGGGGGCGATAGGACTGTCAACACGACGTTGCTGTCACCTGCCCTGTGCGCGTTTCGATGCGTGCATCGCTTTAGTATTGCTGTTGCGCAGTACGCCGTTTACCCTAAGCCTTGTCATCAATTTAGTGCGTTGTGGGTGGACCTTGTTGTTCTGCGTCTTGCATGGTCGGGATTCGTCTGGTTTGCGCGACATGAATTGTTGGTCTGTGTGATCTGCAGTGCGGTGGCTCCCTTGGAGTCACTGTATATTATTTCGATTCGATGACACAAAATATGTAACTACCAGGTATGAAACCTTACTGGTAAACGCTTCGCTTGGGTGTAGCTAGATCGGCCTGCCGCCCGGAGTTCGTAAGCCAAGTTCATTTCTGGTGTGATAAAAAAAATCAAGTGAATTTGCTCTCCCGCTTTCTTTCCGCCGCGTGAGATAAACACTCCACGGGTTTGCCCGATGGACGTGTCCGCAGGCTGCGTCTGGGTCCCGCCTCCCAGCCGCCGGTCGAGCTCCGTGACCGTCTCACTGTGGGGTTTGCCCTCTGCTGAGTACCATCGTCAAACTCCTACTCCTGCTACCATGCGAAACACTTACTGGTATTTAATTTATTTCGCGTATACTTCGTATATATATGCATGTACGCAGGTCGCCAATACATCGTGATCTGGGAGGAAATGGACATAAGGTTAACCAGTGAAGCAAGTGTCCGTACTCTCGTTTCAGTACCTTTGGCCCTCGGCGCTTCCCGTGTCGTCAATCGAAACTAAACGGTCACTCGCTTACTGCCCATAAGCCAGAGGTATTCATAGTTTGGACAACAGTAGTAGCCCTCTCACCTGCTGCGGGACGGATGTCGCCGCAGACTCCACCTATGTTTCTAGTCCCGATGTCCCTGTTGTGCTGGTCGTCCTCGGTCCTGGCTGCTGAATATATCGGACTTCGCTCTGAGGATGGATCGCCCGGAAGAGGCTGGACGTCCTTGACCGCCCTGTTGATTTGTGGGTTTGACGCCCTTGTACCCGTGTTTGATAGATAGCGCAACTACATACTACTACTGTAGCGGTACACGACCCTATGCCCCAATTCTCCCATTTACAACGTTACAACTTCTCGAACAACGTTACCATATGATCCTGTCGGGGTGACCCGACCAGCGGAACGTACAGCTGGGCCCTGCTGTCCTGTGACGCCTGAGCTGTCTCGAGCGATGCCTCCCTTCTTTCTGTATTTCGTGGCGAAGCTTGAGTTAATTTGGAATGATCCTTCGAGGCCAGAATCGCACCCGATAATGCCTGTTAGGTGAACCAGGGGCTGCGTTACTCTGAGATCGTTTCTTCGCCCTGCTTCAGATAATCCGCCGGGATCCTCCACCTCCACAACGTCCATGCTTGATGCCATGTTTTGTCTTTGGGCCGGGTGGTGGTGTGAGTGTTCTTGGTTTTATTCTCGACATAATAATTTCCCAAATGTACGACCGATTTATTATACGTACTATTATTTCAAATAGCGAGGTGTGAGTTGGGCCGATTGAATGGTTGATACAAATTTTAAGTTCGTGTTTAAATTTTGAATTATAAACAAAAACGAGAGGAAAAATAAAGAAAAAAGAAAATATATATTCGCGCGTAGACGATTTGTTTTTATAGTTCGGAAATATATACGAGTAAAAATGCAGTATACGCACTTGCATCTATCCATGGTCATGCGATGGGAAAACGAAAAAATCGGCGGTAAATGGAATGGGAATATCTGCCCCAATAGTGAGATGCGGGATGGGAGAAGCTGTGCCCCATGGTCGGGATGGGACGGGAATCACTTACATGACAGTGGGATGGGAATAGTCAGGACTGGGCGGACAGCGGGACGGGAATAGTCGGGAATGGGCAGACAGTGGGATGGGAAACAGTCGGGAACGGGAACACGGCCATTACCGCGGGACGGTAGAGCTCGGGAACAGAAACTGACGATGGTACCGGTCGGGAAATCGCGGTCGGGAACGAAACATCTGACGGTTTCCCATTCCCGTACCGTACCGTTCCCGTCCCGACCACATTTTCCCGTCCCGACCTTTACCGCGCGTACCCCTGGATTTTTATCGCGCAGAGGGTTCAGCCTTCCCAACGCTCGTCGACTTTCATCGAATTTTGCTAACTCACGCTCTCGCGCTTTCTGCTAGTCAAGATATTTTTTGCGAGAAATAGTGCCTAAGAGCATGCACTCGGCGGGGCTCGAACTCGCTTTCTTGACGCTTACAGGCTTCGTGGTTACCTGCTAGCCCACCGGGGCGACCGGCATTGGAGAGTAGTATATCTCCTGTTTAAATTTCATTCCATGTATAATCTCTGCCCATACTTTATCTCTCCTTCCTAGTCGTGACTCAGACCTGGCGTCGCAAAGTAGGCTCTGCTCCCTCCTCCCGACTACGATTGGTGCTTTGGTTTTATCGCGCAGAGGGTTCAGGATTCACAACGCTCGTCGAGTTTCATCGATGTTTGCTAACTCGCGATCTCGCGCTCTCCGCTAGTCAAGACATTTGTTTGCGAGAAATCGTCCCTACGAGTATTTACGGGTAGGCACTCGGGGGGGCTCGAACCCACGACCTTGACTTCAACAGGGACGATATTCGCCTGTCATTCCACCAGGGACGCCGGCTGTGTCGTAGTTTTGTGACCCCATAACTCGTATCCCTATCTCTAGGATAAATAATCGGCAGGACACTGACTGGATATGCCGGATGTCGACGGGTAGAATTGATAACACACATACTCAGGGTCCATGCTCGTACCGAGTTTCCATCCTGGAGAGGCACAACAAGCTATGTGGTCACACAACGTCGAAACATTGGTACTACATACAGTAGTACCACGCAATAAAGTAGTCAGACTCGACAACGACAAATGGCATGCATCATACTACACGTCGAGCGCGTCATACACATGCTAGCAATTAACATGCGTTGAAAGATAAAAAAACATAATACACATAATAAAATAAAACACAAGAGAAGAGAAGAGAAGAAAAAGGAAATCAGAAAACAAAACAGAGTTGCGTTCATACCTCCCCGGACGAGATATGACCGACAATACAAAACGACATAGAAAAGGAAACAATGCCAAAATCAGTACCAGGTATATTTCTAAAACTAAAAACCAACAGCCGTGAGATCGAGGATTTCGTTTAAACTCGCATTGGCAAACTGTGTGTGATATTTCCATCGCGCGTACTACGGGCTTTAAAAAACACCATGCAGGTTGTACGCGCCTAGCCGGAAAACACGAGAAAGGCCTTAGTTAGGCAGTACGAAACAACGCACGGGCAGACAAAGAAAGACGAAGGCGAATGAAAACAGGCCCGCCATTGCTGGCTCCAGCAATAGACGTCCGCGGCAAAGTGTATGTGTTTGCGTGTGCGTCCGACGTGTGCCTCGAACGGTGAACTTAGACAACACCCCGGGGGGGTCCCGCCCCCCGGTTGTGATAATGTTTTCGGTGAGAATATCACGCCTATACTTTTGCTTTTTTCGTTATTTGTTCGTGAAGACCCTTGCCAAGGAGTTGTTTTCCCCTAACAATGTATAGGCGTCCGTGGGGCGTTCCCAGAGGATACCCCGGTATATTGGTATGGATAAAGCTGTTTTATGGGACTCGACAATCCTGCGGGGCTATCTAAACACTTCAGTGTAACTGGTCAGATATGGGGGTCGCGTTTTTTTTTCATCCACTGCATGCCTTGAAAAGGCTTATCATACTGTTGTGTCGCCAATGTACTCTAAATTGGAACAAAGGCCGCTGCAGAAAGCGCCTGGCGTGTGCACGTCAAGTTCCACGCAAGTCCATGGGGGGAAGAAAGGGCTGTACGACTAACCTATTCGCTAACAACAAAAATGGACAACCGCCGTAGAAGGGGCATGGAGGGGAAATATTGTTTTGTGGCTCCGGATCCGAGTAACAAGTTGAGAGACGGAAAATAAACTGACGCGCGAAAAAATTGTATATACGATGGAGGCAAAAACCAAACAAAACGAAAAGAAACTGGACCTACGAGTATATGCGCCCAACAAACAGCTGGTTTCAACCGACCCTACGAGCTGGGCTAGCCAAGACACTTACAAAGCTTCCTGAAGTCATATCTTGTGAACCACTGCGAATTAGGCTACATAATGTTGAAGCGATAACCCTGACATACCCGTGCTTATATGCAAAAAACAAATGTATATGAAAAATTATATATATACATATTTTTCTCGACTCGATCTCGCCGAGATATCCGCGAAAACTCGTAAACAACATGTTTTTAAGTATAGTTTTGTATAAAAAATGTCATTTTCGATCAACATGAAATTGGTGGAGACAATGCTGAAGACACAAGGAGAAGATCGATGTAAGTCTCGTTTCCCAATTCACCACCCATCAAGAGATATGACCAAAACTCGATTCCATATATAAATCAAGTAATTACGGAAACAATGTATTTCGGCCATGCCCCGACCAATTTTGAGAGATTTACCCTGAAATTTTAACGACGTCTTTGAACCGTACGTGCAAAGATACTTGCCGCCTGCCCTCTATACTTTTAATTTATTTCAAGTAGTTTTGATCGCTTTTGCATTTTTTTCGATTTTTGGATCGTCGTATCTCTCTCGAAAAAAACAAAAAAGGGCAGGCCGCAAGTGTTTTGATTAGTACATGGTCTACACTGTGTCCAAACTCCAGGTCCGAATCCGGTAAATTGGTCGGGCCATGGCCAATCTGCTTTAAAAACATTATTTTGGCTGGCCCAGCTCGTACGTAGCATATACAGAAGTCAAAGTCATCACAGTGTGCCGTTCTGAGGTGGCGTCTGACGGTCTACCCCAATCGGCGGGGAAAAACCAAGGCAAACGGTCTGCGCACACGACCCTTATTGCAACCACACCCGACCACCAGCAAAGTCTACACTGTGTCCTCATTCCAGGTCCGAATTCGGTAAATTGGTCGGGGCATGGCCAATCTGCTTTTAAAACATTATTTTGGCTGGCCCAGCTCGTGCGTAGTATAGACAGAAGTCAAAGTCATCACAGTGTGCCGCTCTGAGGTGGCGTCTGACGGTCTACCCCAATCGGCGGGGAAGAACCAAGGCAAACGGTCTGCGCACACGACCCTCAGTGCAACCGCACCCGACCACCAGCAAAGTCAATGTGGTGGCAACAACGACCGGGGGTTTCGGTGGACGTCTGATGGTAATAAACAGCGTTGGTGGGCTGGTGGGCGGACTCACCGTGTACTCCAAGTAGTAGGCGTGGGAGAGGGTGATCGCAGAGGCCGCGACTAGCAGGGCTAATCCCACGGAGTATGTGCGAACCATGATGATATGCTGGTGGCGTGTGTATCACTGTATAATACTGAATAAGAGGGGACACAGATCAGTATTTCTTGAGACAAGTACCGCAGAGCAGGATGCCTTGAACAGAGTAAGAGATGAAGGAGCCGATAGCTTTTTGTTCGGGACTGGCTGCTGCTGCTGTTGTATTAGTGGTGGGGAGGATGGGAGAACAGCTGAACTACAGTAGTATTTAAATTAACAGTTCAACGATAATACATACATATATATACGAAGTATATCATCAATGTGTGTGTGTGTGTTCTTCACATTAAACATTCCTTTCTACCCGTCGACATCCAGCACACCCAGTGTCCGTGCCGATTCATCATCCTAAAAAGGTACCAGTTCTGTGGTCACAAAACTACGACACAGAGATACTACGCTCAGTGCAGTAAGCAGAGCAGACAATGCAATGCCATATACGACAGGCAAGACCTACCCTGCTAGCAATCCAGGTGCATGCAAGAGAAAAAAAGAGAAAAGAAAGAAAAAAGCGAAAAGGAAAAATAATGAAAGTAAACATACTGAAGCAAATCAACAATCAAGCAACCAAACAAAAGCATGACAAAATGAAAAAGAAAAAAAAAAACAAAGTGTCGTGCTTCTCCCAGATGAGATGCGACATCTAGTTAAAAGAAACCAAATGAAATGAAACGAAACGAAATGAAATGAAATGAACCGAAAAAAAACAGTGCCAACAAAGCAAGACTAAGAACGACAGGAAAAGACAGGCAGCCAGAGCACACCAAAAGTACCTTCCAGCCAGCTGAGGCAGGTTTGTGCCCGTAGTACAGGCAGGTTCTACCAGCTAGTCGGTCTGGTACTGGTACCTACTCTGTTTGCCGTCTCTTTTCTGCTTTCGTCCGCCGCGGTTTCCCTACGAACCCCCCTACCCTCTGTCTCCATTCCCTTGGGCGCCACCCATACAACGGATACGTGGCACTTCCTACTCAGTTCCGTTTCGTCCTCGTGCCTCACACAGGGGTTGTACGGGGTTGGACTGGCAGTCAAGGAGTCTATATTCCGTAAGTCTGTGTATACCCACGAATTCATAGCGAACGGCTTATGTCGATGCGTTCGAGTTGGCTGGTAAATTCGAGGCAGTGAATTTCGTCGTTGCGTATGCCCCAACGGAGTGTACCAAAGACGTCGGAGCTGAAACGTGTTTTCTGGCAAAACGCTAAGGACCTAGTCGGACAGATCCCAACTAGAGAGTGTTTGTTCGTACTGCTGGATGCAATGCACGAACTGGGCAAGAACTAGGGTGCGATGATAATGAAAACAGAGTTCTGGGAGCATACGGCCGCGATTTGATCAACGATAATGGCAAACGACTTCTGCGTTCGCTACCATTGCAAGCTAGCTCTCACCAACACTTTTTTCAGCACACGCAAGGGTGGAATATCGCATACTCACAACGGCACCGGCCCGAATGACCGTAAGCGCATTGATTACATCCTAACCCGGCAAGTCCATCGGTCTAGAGTACACGATGTTAAAGTTATCCCTCAGCCTCCGCCACCCGCTAAGGCTGATTCAGACCACAACATCGTACACATGAAGGTTCGTCTCTCTGGACATTTTGCATCGAACCGACGAGCACGCCAGACACCAAAATGCCGACCGTTTGACCGCAAGGTGTTTATGTCCGACGGAAAATGTCGTGAGCGAGTAGTTGCGAGAGTCATTTCCACTCTCAACCAACCTTTCCAACCACACAACATTGCTGGTATGGTTACTATGTTCACCTCAACCGTCATCGATGCGGTAGAAGCCGAGGTACCACCCACATCGCACCAACCACGTAAGCGTCGGTGGTGTGAGTCGGCCGAAGCCTCGGCTTCCTTCAAAATAGCATGGTCCGCGAGGGAAGATGCGCGACAACACTTACGCGTCCACCCCCGAGATAGTACCGCGTGGAAGACTCTGAGGACCGCGTGTGCGAATCTTAGGGAGGTGGTCGCTGTAGGGGTACATGCGTATTTCGAGGAGTACCTAGCCGAAACCGAGAGACTCCTAGCTGATAATGACCAGAGAGGCCTTTACAAGCACCTGAAGGGTACTGTAGGGTTGGAAGGCAAGAAAGCGCGAAGCGAGCAGTTCATTAGGGACGAGGATGGCACGCTGCTACGGGATAAAGTGCTAACTCGTGAAGGGTGGATGAGAGCCTTCAACAAACTGTTGAACACGAAATCACTGAAACTTGATCCCACTATCATCGGTCCATTGCCACCACGACCGCTTGAACGATCACTTGGCGATGAGCCATCTGTGGACGAGATGATGGGAGCCGTTAAGATAGTGCCGAATTGGAAAGCGGTAGGACCAGACGACCTGCCCGCCGAGCTACTGAAAATCGATCACCCCGATTTCACCCAA
The DNA here is from genome assembly GCA_008828725.1 of Saccharina japonica. Lineage (NCBI taxonomy): Eukaryota > Phaeophyceae > Laminariales > Laminariaceae > Saccharina > Saccharina japonica. Next base: position 29,242 of record MEHQ01003959.1, on the reverse strand, counting down.
TGCTTCCACCACATTCTTGTCAATGTTTGGATAACGGGTGAAGTCCCCCAGCAGTGGAAAGACGCGATCATCAAGGTACTTTACAAAAAGAAGGACCGTCAGTCGACATGCTGTTCGTAGTACGACGATTACAAGAACTCGGACGAGACAGGAAAATCCCTTTGTACATGTGCTTCATCGATTTGCAGAAAGCATACGACTCTGTCGACCGAGAGCTGCTGTGGCAGGTTCTTACGCGCGTTGGCATACCAACCAAGATGCTTACTATCATCCGCCAGTTCCACGACGGCATGCGCGCTTGCGTACGCACAGATGATGGTGAGCACTCTGATTGGTTTAATGTCACGCAGGGGCTACGACAAGGCTGCGTGCTGTCGCCACTGCTGTTCAACGTGTTTTTCGCTGCTGTGATACACGTTGTTCTCGTACGCTTCAGCGAAGACGAAGACATAATGAGGGATTTGGTTCACCTCAAGGAGGATGTAGTCGTTGGAAAAGAGGTACCATTGGCATGCGTGCGAAGGGCTGTATGGGGTATGCTGTACGCCGATGATGCAGGAATTGTCTCAAAGTCTGCGGAGGGTCTCGCTAAAATGATGACAGTCATCGTGACTGTCTTCGAAGCAGCAGGCCTCACGATTTCAGAAAAGAAAACCGAAACGATGATCTTACGAACACGGGACCAGACACCCCCTCTTCCGCCGCTCGTTATCGAAGCAGCTGGTCAGAGGTATAGACAAACGAGCCAGTTCTTGTACCTCGGCGGCATTATCCACGAAGACGCTGACCTCTCACTCGAAATCGAACGACGGATCCGTCTCATGTGGGCGTGCTTCAAACGGTTCGGACCAGAGTTGTACGACATGAAGACGGCTCGACTCAGTCTGAAAGTCCGCATGTTGAAGGCCGAGGTGATTGAGACCCTGCTATACGGATGTGTGACGTGGACCCTCAGTGCACAACACTTCGCCAGGCTCCGATCGGTACATCACCAAATCCTCCTGCGTGTCATTGGCTTCCAGCGTCGGCAGCGTGGCGACTATAGGACCCTCTCGTACGCAAAGGCTCTCAAGCAGACACGATGCGAGAGCATCGAAACGACGATCCGTAAACGACGGCTGTTCTTTGCGGGAGCCGTGGCACGGCAACCCAAGGGGCGACTACCCAGTCGGGTGATGTTCGGGACCATGACGGGTGGGGAGGGACGCAGACCGGGCGGACAACCAAAGTCCTGGCAGAAATGCATTGCTGAAGACCTCAAGGTGTTTCAAGCCACCAAGGGGTCCACGGCACAGGTCCCGTTGGTGTTTGGAGTAGAGACCGCAGCGTGGACCGTTGCAGCAACTAAAGTGGGCAAGTGGTACAGAGGGGTCCTCGAAGCGGCTGAACAGTTCATGGTCCGGTGGCACAAGGTCGAGGCGGAACTGAGTAGACAGCGCCACGCATCCGTCGCGGGGGGTGCACAAGGGAATGGGAAGGGAGGGGGCAACAGTCGTACAGAAACCGCGGTTGATGAAAGCAGGAGGGAGACAGCCGACAGGATAGCAAGGTACCAGGCTGACTAGTAAGTCGCCTAGGCTACCCGTGCCGCGCACCTCTGTAGCTGCTTCGAACGCGGCTCTGTTGTGTTGTGTTGTGTTGTGTTTTTTTTTTTTTTTCGTTTCGTCTTCTTTAGTCTCATTGTTACTCTCGTTCTTATCACTGTGATGAGGAAGAAATACTACCTGGCTGGGTGGATGGCGAACTGGGTGTTGTTTCCCTTGGTTATTTCTGGTGATCTTTTTATTTTTTTTATTCTTTTATGTTTTTGCTTGGTGTAACGCCTGTTGTAGCGGGCACGACAGCGATGCTACAATCCCTCGCATCATCCATTTATTTTGTTTTATTTTTTATTTTTGCCGTGATCGCTTTTGCCTTTGTCTCTCCGCCCCCCCGAATTTTCCTAGGACTTTCTTTGGCTGCTTAGCTACGTACGTATACGTTTTGTTTTTTGTTACTTCCTCTTCTCTTTCCTGGACTCTCGTGTGAGGCACGAGGACGAAACGGAACTGAGTAGGAAGTGCCACGTATCCGTTGTATGGGTGGCGCCCAAGGGAATGGAGACAGAGGGTGAGGGGGTTCGTAGGGAAACCGCGGCGGACGAAAGCAGGAAAGAGACGGCAAACAGAGTAGGTACCAGTACCAGACCGACTAGCTGGTAGAACCTGCCTGTACTACGGGCACAAACCTGCCTCAGCTGGCTGGAAGGTACTTTTGGTGTGCTCTGGCTGCCTGTCTTTTCCTGTCGTTCTTAGTCTTGCTTTGTTGGCACTGTTTTTTTTTCGGTTCATTTCATTTCATTTCGTTTCGTTTCATTTCATTTGGTTTATTTTAACTAGATGTCGCATCTCATCTGGGAGAAGCACGACATTTTTTTTTCTTTTCATTTTGTCATGCTTTTGTTTGGTTGCTTGATTGTTGATTTGCTTCAGTATGTTTACTTTCTACTACAGTATTTTTCCTTTTCGCTTTTTTCTTTCTTTTCTCTTTTTTTCTCTTGCATGCACCTGGATTGCCAGCAGCGTAGGTCTTGCCTGTCGTATATGGCATTGCATTGTCTGCTCTGCTTACTGCACTGAGCGTAGTATCTCTGTGTCGTAGTTTTGTGACCACAGAACTGGTACCTTTTTAGGATGATGAATCGGCACGGACACTGGGTGTGCTGGATGTCGACGGGTAGAAAGGAAGGTTTAATGTGAAGAACACACACACACACACGAGAGTCCAGGAAAGAGAAGAGGAAGTAACAAAAAACAAAATGTATACGTACGTAGCTAAGCAGCCAAAGAAAGTCCTAGGAAAATTCGGGGGGGCGGAGAGACAAAGGCAAAAGCGATCACGGCAAAAATAAAAAATAAACCAAAACAAATGGATGATGCGAGGGATTGTAGCATCGCTGTCGTGCCCGCTACAACAGGCGTTACACCAAGCAAAAACATAAAATAATAATAATAAAAAATAAAAAAAAGATCACCAGAAATAACCAAGGGAAACAACACCCAGTTCGCCATCCACCCAGCCAGGTAGTACTTCTTCCTCATCACAGTGATAAGAACGAGAGTAACAACGAAACTAAAGAAGACGAAACGAAACGAAAAACAAACACAACACAACAGAGCCGCGTTCGAAGCAGCTACAGAGGTGCGCGGCACGGGTAGTCTAGGCGGGACTTACTAGTCAGCCTGGTACCTTGCTATCCTGTCGGCTGTCTCCCTCCTGCTTTCATCAACCGCGGTTTCTGTACGACTGTTGCCCCCTCCCTTCCCATTCCCTTGTGCACCCCCCGCGACGGATGCGTGGCGCTGTTTACTCAGTTCTGCCTCGACCTTGTGCCACCGGACCATGAACTGTTCAGCCGCTTCGAGGACCCCTCTGTACC
>MEHQ01003959.1:0-24647 GCA_008828725.1 Saccharina japonica | reverse complement strand
TTTTTACCTTCACATAGCGTGTAGAGGGGAGCGGAGGGCTCCAGACTATCTGTTTTTGACTGGCTTTGATCGCTTTGCGGACCCTTCGGGTTCCACTTTTATTTCAGTATACCTTTTTTGGGTAAGTTAGCCTGTGACCACGGGAATCGACCGTGTCAAGTGTTGGATTAGTACGGACAGATGGAGGTACTGGGTAGAGAGACCGGCACGGTTTTTAATGTGAAGACAACAGCAACAACAACAACAATTGTCTGCTCTGCGTACTGCGTTGCAACCTGTTAATAATATGTATGTTTCGTGGTGTTGTGACCACATACCACCTGGCATGACGAATCGGACCGGACACCGGGGGTGCTGGAGTGTTGTTCACATTATACCGTCTTATTAACCGTCGACATCCAGCACACCCAGTGTCCGTGCCGATTCTTCATCCTATTAATATAGAGATCAGTTCTGTGGTCACAGCACTACGACACAGATATACCACCTGCTGGTTGAAATGATTAAACAGAGCAGACAGTGAAATGCAAATATACGACAGACACGACCTGCCCTGCTAGCGATCTAGATGCGTGAAAAAGTAAAAAACGAAGACAAAAACAAAATGGCGAAAATAAAATGAATACATACGTATATAAAAAACAAAATAAAAGGCAAACAAACGACGCGTGATAGATGTACGAGCACTTTTTAGTTGGATGTGATTCTGAATGACTGAACCTCTTACCCCAAACCCGTCGGTCTTTCACTCTTGTGCGGCCATATTGTTCACTTTATACTTTGACCATGGGATTGTTCATCTTGTATACCAGGTACCAGGTATATTATATATTATACATAGCACTCTCACTTTCCTACAAAACGAGTTTTTGAGTGAGGTACAGAGCTCAAGTCAGTAGCCCAGAAAAAAATGGTGAACCTCGACGGAGGGGGGAAGGGTTCGTAGGGAAACCGCGGCGGACGAAAGCAGGAAGTAGACGGCAGACAGAGTGGGTACCAGACCGACTAGCTGGTAGAACCTGTCTGTACCACGGACGCAAACCTGCCTCGGCTGCCTGGAAGGTGCTTTTGGTGTGCTCTGGTTGCCTGTCCTTTCCTGTCGTTCTTAGTCTTGCTTAGAGGTGGGCACCTTTAAGAAAAAAAAGTTTAAATCGATTTTTGGAAACCCAGCAGGCGTGCCCGAGTAGACGGATTTCGGCAAAAAAACACGCAGAGTTTTTAGCCGGTTTGAAACGGTTAACCGAAAACCCGTTTAAACCGGAAAAAAACCGCGGTTAACCGGTTAACCGGTTTAAACCGGCAGAATCCGACCGACTCTTGACTGATTACACTGCTATTAATACGTAGAGCAAGAGTAATATAATACGGGTCGAAAATGATTTGAACCTATTTTATAGTATGGTCTAGATTACCTGCTCATTGCGTGTGGGCCAAGAACGATTGTTTTTTGTGCGGGGGGCATAAATTGACTTGATTTCGGTGTAGGTATCCGATTCGACTTGGTTTATGTTTGCGGGTCGAAAAAGACTTCGTTTTAGTGTAGGTGGTTCAAAATGACTTGGTTTTAGTGTGACGGCATCGAAATGGTCTTAGTTTTAGAATATAAATAGAAATTGACTTGATTTTAGTGTTGCGGTTAAAAATTTAACTGGTTTTTTGTGTGGGGGGTTGAAATATAATTGATTTGACTTTTGTGCCAGGGCCGCAAAATACTTGGTTTTAGTGTTGGGGCATCGAAAATGCTTTGGGTTTTTAATTGGGATTGACGTTGACTTGATTTTAGTGTAAGGTCGAAACTAACTTTAACTTGTGCTGGGGATCGAAATTGACAGTGGGGGGATCGAAGTTCACTTGCTCTTTGTGTGCGGGCCGAAAATAATTTGGTTTGGTGTGCGGGGCTAAAAGGTGCGCCGTGCACCGCTTACCCCTAAAGCAGCAATCAGCAATCAGTGTTGAACCTGTGGCAGCAATGCCGTATATATATGTAATGACTTGTACCTGGAATTCACGTCACCCCGTAAAATATGCTGTGCTGTTGTTGTACCATATCACCTCGTGTTCTATTAGTACGCTGACAGCAGTGGCTCGTAAGCCGCATATATAACGTTATGTTCAATGGTTTGGAGGCGTTTCCTCTGGACATCCGGTCTAGACCGGTTTTCGGTGAACCGGTTTAAACCGGCTAAAAAAAACGGTGTAAACCGGTTTTTGGTTTTGAGAATAACTCCTCCTTGGCCGGTTTTCGTTAGTTTTATTTTTGGGCAACTGCCAAAATCAGGTATACCTGATCCATTTGAGCCAAAATCAGGTATGTACTAAAACCAAGTAAAAAACGCACGCCACGAACGGTGTTTTTCAGGACTTTTTGGCTGTGAGAAATAATCAAACATACTTTTGAATTTGCGCCTGAACAACAGATTGATAGCGACTGTGTGTGTCCTCCAAACTCTTGATAAATGTTGTATGTTATTTTCAGTACGGGTATTAATATCTGTCGTATGCTTTCATTGATTTCGTGATCATACTCGCTCCTACGACGTGTATTTCTGTATTCTTGTACCAGGTACGCATGCATGTATATAGTCGTAGCCACATTGATAGCATACGAACAAAACATCGAGTTAATTTGAGACTGAACTGCTCGCTTTCCGTACCGTGTCAGCAAGCAGCAGTACGTAATATATTAGAACAGGTCCATTGTGCTGTATGCGCGCGTATGATACGTTCCGTAGTCGTTGTGGCGGGTCGTATGTACGTAGTGTGGTGATGTCTTCGTGTCGGGCGTATAGGAGACAGTGTACGTATGGCCTCTGATTGGCTCAAAATTCGCCAAAATCAGTTGAAAGCTAACCAAAGTAGACAAATCCAGGTGTACCTGACCATTTTCATGCCAAAATCAGGTACGATGTGAGGCTGGCCAATGAGAGGTGCCCTAGCGTGTGATTTATACTTGGTTTTAGTGTAGTACCTGTTTTTGGCACCAAAGTGACCAGGTGTACCTGATTTTGGCTAAAGCCCTTTATTTTTCCCTCGTAGGTGCCCACCTCTAGTCTTGCCCTGTTTGCGCTGTTTTTCAGTCCATTTCATTTCGTTTCATTTCGTTTGCTTTTTATTTAAGGTCGTATCTCCTCTGGAAAAGCACGACACTTTCTTTGTTTCTTTTATTTGGTCATGATTTTGTTTGGTTGTTCGAGTGTTGATTTGCTTTACTATATTTATGTTTTATTACTTTATTCCTTTTCGCTTTTTTTTTTCTTTGTCTCTTTTTTCTCTGTCATGCACCTGGATTACTATCAGGGTAGGTCTTGCCTGTTGTATATGGCATTGCATTGTCTGCTCTGCTTGCTGCACTACTGCACTGAGCGTAGTATCTATGTGTCGTGGTTTTGTGACCACAGAACTGGTACCTTTTAGGATGAAGAATCGGCACGGACACTGGGTGTGCTGGATGTCGACGGGTAGAAAGGAAGGTTTAATGTGAAGGACACACACACCGTTGCATTCGTCAAACAACCAAACATAAACAAACAAACAAACAAACAAACAAACAAACAAACAAACAAACAAACAAACAAACAAACAAACAAACAAACAAACAAACAAACAAACAAACAAACAAANACGTAGCAACGAAACGGAATCACCGTGATCTCTGCTAAGTGGATCTATCCCTGGAAGGTTGACGAATTTGGCAGGTAGCGCCAGACCATGAACACGGAGACGTGTGGTTTCACACCATGGACACTGAGTTTGACGGCCTGTACCGCGCGAAGACGTTCGGTGCTGAGATGGACGAGAAGGGTAGAGGCACATAGCAACGAAACGGAATCAACGTGAGCTCTGCTAGTGGGTCTATACCTGGAAGGTTAAAGAACTTAACAGGTAGTGGCAGATCATAACTAACCCCCGAATTCCTTGTAGGTGTTCACTAATTTGTTCTCTGTGGACGATAATTGTTTGTCATTTCGAGGCTTGTTAGTTGACCCAGCGCCAGGGGGGGTGTTCGATATATCGTGTGTCAAGAAACCGTCTAGCAATAAGTTATGAATACGTACGTTGTGTCACGGAGGCAAACATTCAGGGATCGTATGATGGTATCATCTCCGAGCAGTCCCACATGTATGTACGAGTAGGCATAATACGAGGAGGTTCAGCTATTCGGCTACGAGCGTTTTGTTTTTTTTATTGTAGTGTGGAAAAAAGGACTTGAAATTTGGGTGGAAAACATATTTTATTGAAATAAGTGTGGATAGAACAAAGAAAAGAAAGCCAAGAACTTCGGGAAAGCAAGTAACTTTTCCTTCGGCAATAAAAAGCGAAGAGTGACTGTCAGGTACAAAGATATGCCGAGGAAAGCTTCCGAAGAAGACCAAACCCTGAGGGTAGTTTATGTATTCTTTAAGATAGAGGAATGACGGCAGGATGTAAAATTAAGTATAACAAACAAACAAACGAACAAACAAACAAACAAACAAAACTGACGAAAAGACAAACAAACAAACAAACAAACTAACTAACAAACAAACACGCAAACAAACAAACACACAAACAAAAAAACAAACAAACAAACAAACAAACAAACAAACAAACAAACAAACAAACAAACATACAAACAAAACTGACGAAAAACCGAAACACACACAGCAGCAGTAACCAACAGACAAACAAACAAACAAACAAACAACATAACTACTAATAACGAATTAACTAACTAACTAACTACCTAACTAACTAACTAACTAACTAACTAACTAACTAACTAACTAACTAACTAACTAACTAACTAACTAACTACCTAACTAACTAACTAACTAACTAACTAACTAACTAACTAACTAACTAACTAATTAACTAACTAATTAACTAACGAACTAACTAACGAACTAACTAACTAACTAACTAACTAACTAACTAACTAACTAACTAACTAACTAACTAACTAACTAACTAATAAACTAACTAACTAACTAACTAACTAACTAATTAACTAGCTAACTAACTAGCTAACTAACTGATATGTATAGGGCAAATGCCCAAATCAGGTATCCATTTGAGACAAAATCAGGTAGAAACTAAAACGAAGTAAAAAACGCGCGCCACGAGCGGTGGTTTGTCCACGAAAAGCCATAAACTTTACCAGCGCTAGGTTTGCGAAGCCACGACTTGTTGGGGCAGGTGGCGAGCCCTGCCGCTCTACGGTTTATCGGCGAGTGGAGACTTGCCTCTCCCACATCCTCCTCCAGGTCCCCCAGCTTGAGGTTGAGGGCCGGTGTGTGTTTGCTCTCGTACGAGTACGTACCCATTCTGCCTTCCCCGCTACGGCATCACCACCAGCTCGAGACTCGTTGAAGGAACATGGTGCTCCCTGTCGCGGTACGCTGTGGTGTCGTTGCATTCACCCCAGGCTGCTGTAATGGCGGTGCAGGGACCCTTATACCGCCTGTGGTCTGTTCCATGACCACTCTGTGCAGTTTTATCTGGTTTGATAGATCATCTCTTTGCATGCCTGGACCCTGTTTTTGCACCTCTTCCTTTTAGGAAGGACTTTGCGCCTGGCAAACGGTAGATGTCAACGTGCGGAGATACTTCGGCAACGACGGCGTCCAGGAGCAAATGTTTTATTAAGTTTTGTTTTTTTCCGAAACTGTCTAATAGCGGGAAGCGGGGAGAGGCCTCGTACGGAGGAGCCTCGTGCCAGTAGAAGTTAGGAAAGAGGCCTAGCACGACAGAGCACGATGTGAAGAATACAACAGTCGTATACCTCTCGCGCCACGGCAAGAGTACTTACGGCGCCCCCCCCCGTTGCCAGCTTCAAAGAAAGCCTCGACCATCCTCGAGAATCTGCTTGCACACGGCGGCACGAAGTTCGTTTCTTTGCTGTACATACAAAGCACATATTGAAATAAAAACTGAGTCGACCTCGACGCGGCAAACCAACTGCAGTCTGTGTCCATTATGCTGTATACGCGAGTATAATTCTCCAGTCTGTGACTGGAGTGGTCATTTGGAAATTCAAAACTCGTAACAGATTTCCCGTGAAAAAAGTGGTCGAGATAATCAAGTGAATAAGTGACCCCCAAAAAGTGGTCGAGATAATCAAGTGAATAAGTGACCCCCAAAAACACACCCCGGGTACCCCCTCGTCCGCTTGACCCTCAAAGCCCGTTCTTGGCGCACGGCAGCAGCGTCGCGCTAGTTTCTGCACGCCTCGACAGCCTAGCACAAACCATGCGCCTCTGCGGAGTATCAGCATCAGAGGTGGGGTGTGTGCGACACGCCGAGAACAGCAGCAAGCACCGAGCAGATCAACACGCAACACACGCCGAGCACTGAATGACCTTTGGGAGTTCCACAAATATTGTTTGTTGAACAGGGGGAAGGTGGGTTAGTTGTGATGGCCGGCTGCGGGCAAAGATGTCGGGAGACATGTCAAGCAAGGCAAAACGTGCGCTGTCAAGGGTGTAGGGAGGAAGTGTATAACACTAAAACATAGTAGTTTGGTGTCAGTCACGGCATGTCAAGGCAAACCTGCTGTCAAGGGTTGAAAGTCCTGTCTCCCGACATCTTTGGCTGCGGGTATGTACGAGACACATGCCACGTACCACGCCTCGTCAGCTCGCAACAGCAACGAACAGTGAACTCTGGATCGGTATGCATCTGCCGTACGCAGTGTGTGTGCCATTGTGCCTTGGACTTCTCGCCGTTCGTAGTTCGGCCATGGTCAACAACAGCAACAACAGCAGTAGGAGGTCAAATGCTGGCAGGGTGTCTACGTCAAATGCTGGCAGGGTACCCAAGATGGCCACGTGTGTGTGACTGCTGTACAGCTACAGTACTATACTGTACACTGTACTGCTGCTGCTGTAAAGTCTACGAGTACGAAGAGGCGCGCGCCGAGTGCGCTTCCCTTCGTCTCTAGGCCCGAGCCCGCGCCAGCCGACTGTAGTTTGGCGACAGAGAGGCCCACCGATCGTCGGCTGCGCTTCGGGCGCGAAGCAACGTCGCTGTGTCACCATCCAACTCATCGATCGTGCTGCTGCTGCTGCTTGCTTGCTGCATGGATGATATCTTGAATTTAGAGACCGTGCTTTTTTCGATTTGAAAATCTGATGACCCAAGTCGTGGCCGAATCGAAAAAATTCCGGTCAGATTTTGTATAATCGGACTGCATAGGCTAATTCTTGTGCAGTCGGAAACGTGGATCGAAAAGCCGGTTTCCGATCGGGGACCCAATCGGGCTTTCTTATATACTGTTGAAAAAAGAGCTTTTTCGATCCCAACTTTTTCGATTGAGAAATCCAATCCACGAATGTGGTGGAAATCGAGTTTAAAAGGCTAAAACTCTTGTAGCATCTGTTGATCGACATTTTTAGTCTACTTTCCCTACAATGGCGTCGCAGGCAGGGCGTGAGATTCTGAAGAGTGAGGTCGATGGTTATGGTTCGATCCTCACCTTCATCCCATAAAAAAGAAAAAATGGGAAAAATCTCAAAAGAACCAGGTGACCTGTAAAACTCACTCACTTAGAAAACACCCAGAAAGGAACGATGAGAGCAATGCGATCATTGCATACTGAGTCCAGTACCGAAAAGTCTGTACTCGGAGCATTTGTGCAACATTGAACACAACGAGGAACTACCCCTGAGCCCGCAGGAAAATCGCCGGACAGATGCGAGTACTTGCATTTTTTTTCAAGACTGGAGACTAGCAACGCGAATGATACTCATTCGATTGCGATACAAGCACAATATGTTATACAAGGCTTTCCTACGGAGTGGTCATAATAAGGGCGACGCAAGGAATACGGGTTACCTCGACCGCAGCAGAGCATCAACAACAACAGTAAACACGACAGAAGCAACTAGGCTGATGCATCAATCTTCACCTAACACCGAGGAGTACGGACAAAGCGTTTAGGCGAAGAAGGAAATTAAAGTATACAGCGTTCACGTACGAACTCTCGATTTGTTTTTTTATGATGCTGCCGCCTGCTGGTAAAATATGTACGTACAGCAGTACCTCCTACATTGCTACGTGGTACTATTGCTGTTTTATACGACAGCCACAAAGAAAGGCGTTGACTTTGTGCGTTTTATTCCGTTTGTTTTGTAGGAAACTTGTAGGCAACAAAAATGCACCACGGTGTATAAGACCTGTACTACTGTACGAGTAGCCCAGGGGCGTCCGAAAAGTAGTGATTGGTTTTTGGAATATTTCAGAAAAAAAACTTGTTTTGTTCTAAATCGTGCAGCGATCACAGTGCTCCGATTGCTTTTCCATTCTGACCATTTTAGATAGTTAGGTGTCGACAAATTACTTTTCAGGACGCCCTCGAGTAGCCTATAAAAAAAGAGCAACTCGTAGGTTGTGGCTGGTGTCGACCATGCAGGCGTGCGGTCTCCTGACATATCTCCTTTCAAAATCTCGATCTCTCGAGACCTCTCTCCGATGTCGAAACACAGTTATTTTTTTCCAGGTTTAGATGTGTAGAGCATACCACAACGAGAGTAACATCTAGCAAGTATAAATGATAATTTCGAAGCCGTCGTTTGCATGCGCTGGCCTTATACCCAACACGAAGCGGGTTGACCGTAGCTTGCATTTATGTTGAGAATCGAGTTTAAAGGTCTAACGTCGCACGAACTGATTGGTAGGAGCGTGCTGATACGCTGTACGTAGTTGCACGAGGTGGACGAAAATTGCCCCGCGTGAAAAATTATTTGTTAGACGTATTTTTGTATTTTGTACTGCTGTAAAACAATTTATACGTTAAACCAAGTTAAACAAATATTTTTTCACACGGGGCAATTTGCTTTCTCCTCGTTCAACTACACACTCCCTGTGCTGAGCGAACCGCAGCAGGAGACGCAGCAGCACCAGTACGCGTACTACAGTAGTAGCGGCGATAGTTGTGGGTATGTGTGTACTCCTGTGCTGCTGCTGCTGTTTCATATGGCGCTGTTGCTGCTGCTGCTGCTGCTGCTGCTCCTTCGTGTACAGCGATGTATGAAAAGCGGGTTGCTCAGCAGTACAAACTGCGTTAAACATGTTGTCACGCGGTGCAATCACTTCATACATCGATGTACACGAAGGAGCAGCAGCAACTACAACATATGGAACAGCAGAAGCAGCTGCAGCAGTATTAACATGTACAGCTAACACCTGGCTTGTATGTACACGTATTATATGTACGTTGTAGGCAAAAGCCAAGCCTTGCGTCGGGGTTGAGAAGCATACCCACCTCCCAACTTCGAAAGCGGGACAGCTTCGAAAATGGAACACTTGACTAGGTTCGATCATAAAAGAAACATAACAAACCACCGCGTAGATAACCCGTAAAGATGATACGGACCACTCTCTAGTTCAAGTACATATCTATATGTTTGTCTATATGTCCTTGCAGCAGATTGTACCGTTTATGACAGTGCATATCACACCCCCTGGAGTGAATTTCAAAGTGTTTTTTTTCCATAATAACCAGGACGGCACCGACAAAGAAAGAAGCAGCTTTCGGAGCATCTCGTCGAGATATTTCCAATAGACGGGTCGCTCGGGGTTAGCGCTCGACCGGTCGTGGAGAAAATCAGCGTTGAAATTCGTTCAAGGGGGTATTGTATACAGTGTAATATACGGTATGCACATAGTGTGGTGATGTCTTCGTGCGCGTATAGGAGATAGTGTAGTTATGGCCTCTGATTGGCTCAAACTGCGTCAAACTCAGTTGAAAGCTAGACAAAATAGACAAATCCAGGTATACCTGACCATTTCATGCCGAAAGCAGGTACGATATGAGGCTGGCCAAAGAGAGGTGCCCTAGCGTGTGATTTGTTCTTGGTTTTAGTGTTGTACGTGTTTGTGGCACCAAAGTGACCAAGTATGCCTGATTTTGGCTTAAACACGTGTAATATAGTATAATATAGTAAGGATTATATTTTCATCCCTGCCTTGTCCGAGCCGAACGCCCATTGGTCAAGGCGGGCCTCCAGCCCGCCGTCGGCCAATCAGCGGCCGCGGCACGCGCGGCGGGAGTTGCCCCTCGTGGGAACCCCCTAGTCTCGCCGCGCCGAGGGACGATAGGGCCCCATCCCCGGTTCGGAAATCCCTCCGTATCTCTAGAACTCCAACCACCCGGGGACGAAAACAACGATCTCCCGGCTATAATCCGCCCCGCACGGTGTGGAAACGCCAGCCCCACCGGCCGATCGCTGATTGGCTGGGGCTCGAAGAAACCACCCGGGGACGATACGGCCCCACCCCCGGATCGGAAACCGTAGACGGTACTTCTTATTCGTGCGTGGAACAATTATTCGCTGCAGAAAAACGTCGCCTCTTCGGAGACCGCATCGCGCTTCAAACTATCATGCGCGTGTCCGACCCAAAGCTACAGAATCGGTACGGACGCGAAGTATACGATTTTGATGACTACGTGTGGGAACACGAGCATGAAAATGCTGGGATGATCGTCGGTTCCTACGCAAAGTTCGTCCAAAACCCCGCCATGCAACAGCATCTGTTGGGAATCGGCGACCCACTGCTCGCGGAAGCAACGCCGTATGATACCATCTGGAGGATAGGCTGTAGTGCGGATCATGTCAACGTCCAACCCCCAGATCACATGGCGCGGCCTCAACCTGTTAGTAAAGTCCCTGCAGCTTGTGCGCCATCGCCTCCGCGACCGCACACCGCCGCCGGCTCGCCGTTACTTTACCCCCCCCTCGCATGGTGTCTCGCCAACGTAAGATAAGGATTTAATCTATGAGGTAGACCCCTCCTCCCAACATCGTATTTTGACCTGTGACACGGCAACCTCCCCCCCCGGCTATTCGACCCTCGAGCTGAATGTGCCGTCGGACCACGGTGGCGACGTTTTCTCTGCCACATCCACAGCAGGGGACACTACTCCGGTCGCTCATACTCTCGCTCAGCAGGGGCCGTGTCTGGTCCCTGGCCTGGCCACTATGGACCACTCCTCATTTGCTACAAAAATCAAGGTCCACGACGGCCACACTTCCACCAAAGTTTGGATGCCTCGCCCTATTGGTTACAGGCTCCCCCCAGACGTTCCTTACCCGTAACGCCTGGGAGCACATGGGGGGTTCCGGTGCAGCCTCGACCATCTTCGACACACAACCTCCCCCACGATCATGGGGCGGTTTCGGGAAGCCCCCCCCCCCCCCCCCCTTGCAAATGTCCTCCCCTGTACACCTGGGCGTCCAGTTCCTGCACGAAGATAAACCTACTCCATCGCTCGCAGTCTGGGCCTATATACACCCCCCCGAGGCCATGCAGCACGACGTTCTTCTCGGCAGCGACAGCTGGGTGCGGTTCGGCGAGCATTCTTAACGCACCCTGCCCCCGCGCCCACGCAATAATCGCGTTTTCGATGAGCTCACGTTATATCACCAGACCTCAACTGGTGCCGTGGCCTTGGTCTCCAAGCTACGGGCCCTACCGGCGGCTGCCACCTTCTTTACACCGTTGCCGGCAGCATATCGTTCTCGCGTGACCACCAGCGTTGGCAGGCAGCTACCGTGTGGAGATGCTGCGCAGTTCCCCCGGTTTCTCCGTTCACGAACATCTCGCTGAAAACGGCGTTGAAGAGATCCCGCTATCCGGCACAGTCGAGCTCGAACCTGTCGATCTGCTGGGTACCTCCTCCTGCCCGCTTCTTCGCGTGCCTGTCGCATCCGGTTTTCACCAGGGAAACAGTGCCTCGAGACCGCAACCCAATGCACCCGACGAACGTTACATGGTCGTTCGGGGTCCTGTTACGCCAGCCTCGGCCGGTTATTCTACCCTGCTGACCTGCGCTGACCCCTTCGTCCATCATTTGAACGAACATCCCCCTTGAGGCGGGCCCAAACTGTCTGAGCCTACCCCAACAGAGCCTGAGCCGCCCCCCTCTTTAATCGGGCGTTTAAACGTCAAACAACGCGCCAGTTTTCTTCAGGTATGGAACAAACTGCCAACACACCTTCAAGAAATATCATTTTATTTCGACGGCTCAGGGGTGGGACCCTAACGTCATATCTCAGCTGGGGGATGCCCTCATCAAGTTTTCCGGTGTCTTTTCCGAGTTATTGGCCGATTTCGCGTCGTGCTCTCTCCTGTCGTTCGAGATCACGGTTCCACCTGGCACCCCTCCGGTGATATCTCGCCCCTACCACGAGAATCATATAGTGGCTAAACAAATGGACGGTATTTTGGGTAGGATATCTTGAGGCTGGTCTTAACAAACACTTCGCGTTACGCGAGCCCTGTGGTCATCATACCCAAGAAGTCGGGCGGGATTCGCCTCGCGATCAACTTCAAGAAGCTGAATAATATCAGCAGCCTCGGCCATCTCCCCATACCCCGCGTCGAAGAAGTCTTGGACAAGTTGGGCAGTGGTCGGATGTTTTCACTCTTTAACCTGGTCTCTTCGTTTCACTCGATCACGATCCACAAAGTCACGGTCCCCCTCACGGCGTTTTGCACGCCACACGGCTCTTCGAGTGGCTCGTTTTGCCACAAGGGAGTGGCGCTGAACCTGGATGGTTCGTCAAGGTCATCAACGAAGTCATCAAAGGCCTAGCCAACGTGGCCGCCTACCTCGATGACAAAGTCGTTTTCGATGCAGACCCGGCTGTCCATATTCTCAACTTTAAGGAGCTTTTCTCAAGCGACTGAAAAAAAAGTAGAACCTCAAGCCCTCACCTTCGAAAGCGAAGATCGGTGCCACCGACGCAGATTTCCTCGGCCACACGATCTCGCCCGTGGGCATCCGGCCGAACGCCTCCAAAGTCGCTGCTCTCATGAGCATGCCGATGCCCCAGGACCCCAATCAACGAAGGCCCCTCCTCGGCGATCTGTCCTACTACATAAAATGTCTGCCAGAGATGACCAAACTAATTCAACCCATCACCTCCCTCTTGAAGCAAGGGGTAATACTCGTTTTCACGCCAGTCATGGACAGCATCGTGAGGAAACTTTTCGAAGAACTCTAGGCGCCCCCGGGTTTGGCTTACCCTGACTGGGAGGCGCTCGTCGACAACTCCCGTCCCTGTCTACTTCACTGCGATGCAAGCATCGATGTATTTCAAGCCCCACTAGAACAGCAACAAATTGATGGCTCCAGCCGCCCTATAGTCTTCATCAGCGGCGCTACCCTCGAGTCCGAGTGACACTGGATCCCGCTTGACCTCGAGGCTTGTAGCATCGTCTGGAGCATAAAGCGCCTACATGGGTATTTTGTGGGGTACCACATTCCGCTTTATTTCGGACCACATAGCGCTCGCGAGCCTCGCCAAGGTTGCCGAACACAACCCCCCCGTCCAGAGATGGATATAATTTCTCACGGCGTATCGCCATACTCTCGAGTACCGCAAAGGCACCGCCAACGGTAACGCATACTTCCTGTCTCGTTTGCCGCTACCTGCGTCCGAAGAGGACCGCAGCGGGCGCAGCTGCCTGACACCGTCCGACGAAAAACGCATATTTATCAGAATCTCTGGAGGCCTCTCGCTCAATGGCCCCCCAACTTTGAGTCTGGCCTCGGGTGGGCTCGCGCCCTCCGGCCAAAACATCTGTTTGGGTGGGCTCCCACTCTCCCCCACCGAGTTTCGCGATTTACGCGAACACGGGCCACGAATGAGGATTGACTACCTTGGTGGTCATCATGGGGAGTTCGTCGCCCGTGCTCCTACCACTGTCTTTCCAAGAGGTTCCTGCCTGACTCTCATTTCCAGCACTCCCACGACCAACGATCCCACTAATGCGGTGTTTCCCGTGCCTGCTGTACCCCCCACGGCTCCCCCCGGCGTCGGTCAGAATGTAGTTTCCCCCGCGCCCGCCCAGGCTCGTTCCCCCAACATTAGGCGCTACCGAGTCGACGATAACATCCTGGGCCCTTGCTTCCCAGAGCGGTTCGGTTGGCGTGGGTTCAGACATTGCCCCACCGTCGATTTCCGACCCCCCGATATTTTTTTACGGCGACGCCGGGGGCCTCGGTTCTCAGACATCCCCTGCTCAGCTTCAGACAGCTTCGCGAAGAGCGAAAGCTAACCGGGCCCTTAGCCCGCTAGTGCCCCTGGCTCCACCTCAGCTTCCTTCAACTTATCAGGCTCGCCGGCCTTCTCTCGTTCCGTCGGAACTCATCTCGACGAGAACGCTTCGGCGTCAAGCCGCCACCGCGGGATCTTCTAAGCCTCCAGTCAAGTACGGTTTTGACTCGCTGGCCTCCGTGTTGCCACCGGCTGCAAAACCAACAGCTTCATCACGACGTCCGAGTAGGCCATAAGCGCCCCCCCCCCCCCGATCGGGAGGCCTGCTCTTCTTCCTCTTTTGGGATCCGCCTTGACCGCGCCGTCTACCACCGCTGCGACTGAGCCTTCTCCGCAGCTTATAGGTGTGCAAAGCTCGAACGCCACTCACTCAACCACCTTCCCCGAGGTGCCATCCCCGGCGGAGCTCGAAGTTCGGGAATCCGTTGAGCGGTACTCGCAGGCGGATTGGGCACGAGAACAACGCCCCGAACCTGCCTGCGATGCAGCCATTCGGTATTTTCTCCTCGGGAGCCCTTCCGTGCTTCCCGACGACTTTCTCCTTCACTTCCCGTTACATAAACGGCCAGCTCTATTGGAAATACGTACTTTCGCCGGCAAACGACGTCTCCACAAGGACGACGATGGGATCGTTCTGTAGGTGCGGAAAACAACTCCTGCCCCGGCGACCGGTCCCGGCGCGCCCGCCTAGCGTGCCGCTCGCCTGCTTAACGACGAGCCCAAGCGAATTCACGTGCCGCTCCTATTGCGGCTGTGGAGTATGCAAGCCTGCCACGCCAAAGTTCCCTGGCACCTTGGAGTCGCTCGTACACTTTCCGTACTCGAGACCATTTTTGGTGGATCGGCATGAACGCGGGCACACGATCGCGGCTTCGACATTGTCTTCAGTGCCAAGCACGCAAGTCGTCCAGACACACAGTACGCTGGCCCGTCATGTAGCTCCCCTTGCCGTCCAGACCTGGCATTGCGATTAGCGTCGACTATTTCGACCTCCACCCAGTTACGGCGAAAGGAAAGTGCTAGATTCTCCTTTTCACCGACCGTTTCAGCCGGCGCGCAGATATGTACGCCGTCTCGGCGACCGAATGTACGGCCGAGGGCACCGCTGACATTCTGGTCAACATGTACATCACCTTGTGGAGATGCCTCCATTAGTCTCCACTTAGACAACCGCCTCCAGTTATTTTCAAACTTATCTCACGCTATGACATTTTGCAAGCTGCAAGGCATGCGCAAAACCGCGACAAGCTCCTTTCATCCCAACAGCAACGGCAGCGTCAAACGTGTGAACCATACCATAGCCCAGATGCTCGCCATGGTCGTCAATGAGCAACAAAGTGGTATGGACGCCTATCTTCCGCACGTGGGATTTGCTTGCAACATTTCCCTCAGTGCGGCCACAGGTTTGGCTCCGAACGAGGTGTACATGAACCGCCTCCCTCGCCTACCTCTCACCGTCTTCGAGCACCCGTACGCTCGTAGACAAGGCTCGTTCGAGACCAGCCCGAATATGTCGACCTGGTCGCCGACCGCCGGCGGCGCTCGTTCGCCCTAGTTCGCGAACAACACTTCTTAAATGTGGCTCACGTCGAATGCCGCAATTGTGCGCTATCCGACAACGTCCAACAACCCCTAATCTACGCCGGCGGTGGTCAGGTGTAGATCTACAGCACCGCCTTTACCATCCGGCAAGGGGCCCAAGCAGGCACCGACGCCAAAGTCCTCAAAGCGACACTCTCGCTTAACTGGACCGGGGCGTTCAAGGTTTTAGCCGTCGGCCCCTTCCCGGCAGAAGCTACGCCTGATGGCCGCCCTCTCACCGCCAAGCTTCTCTACCTTGACCTCACCAACGACATGCCGGGCGCAGACGCGCCCTGCCGAGCGTCGGTGGTTTTCTGCAAGCCTTGCGCAAACCCCCACGACAGCTCTGATCTCCCGCGGTTCCTCCCCGCCGGCCTAACACCGTACGTTCTCAACAAGTATTCCTCCAAGTCCCCTCCCTACCACGTCACCGAGGACGATGTCACCGGGCCCGTCGAACGTCTGGAGGTCGACAAAAACACCAGCCACCGGTCGGGTCGCGGTCGGGGCGGCGTTATCGCCGTCCTTTACGAAACCCACCGGAAAGGTCTTCTCCACCTATCTTCGGAGCGGGAAATGGACCTCCAACACTTCTGGCAACATGTCCTCCGTTAACGGGCGGGAATTCCACTTCAACTTCCACAGAAAAAAATGATTGCATCGTTGCATGCGCGTCAGTGCTGCCCAGCGAAAACTCTCACGAGATCAGGGCGCCCGGTTTTTGTCTCCCGGCTATCTCCTCGTCACACGCCAAGCTTGGACCAGCCGCTTCAACGGCTATATCCTCCCCGTCGGCGCCCACTTCTGGTACAAGCCCGGCGATCATCATTGGTAGCTCGGCAAGATCTCCGTGCACACCACAACAACCGCCAATTACATCGCTCGCTTCTTGGACGATCCTCGGACCTGTCAAGCTCAGTATTTCTTCTTCGAACTACGCTACAGCCATTGGCGCGGAGCGTAGTTCGTGGTGCCTTCAAACTCGACAAGGTAGAGCCCTTCACCATGGAATTTCGCGTAACGTTGATGAGTCCTGCGAAGTCGAACTTGCCGACCCCGCCACGACGAACAATTTGTGCTGGTGTTAGTAACCAATTTAGTGGTGGTGGTCTTAATTTACGTGTTTAGTTTGCTTCTTCTCCCTACCTAAGTAGATATCGGCAAGGATAGCGTATTCGTCGATAAACTAGGCTTGTTACTCCTGTTTTTACTTTTGCTTTATTTCTGCCCATTTTCATTTGACCGTTTGCTTGAAATATCGGTACTCAGCCTCGGCGATTTCTTTATATCATCTCTGGCATGATGTTTTGGCCGGGACCTGAAACGTTTGTTGATACCTGTTTTCGACGCGGGCGCCGCGTCAGCCGAAATATTTCCGTATTTCGCTTTCCTTGGTGTTCCCCCTTCGTCCTGTCTATCAGGCGAGCCCAGCGGCCACTTTGACATCGTGGAAGGCATTTCGTTTTTAGCCTCTCCGACACCCCCGGTTGACAAACTTCAGTTTGCCGTCGCCGGCTGTCTGTGGATACCGGGCGCGTCGTTTATGACGGTGATTACATCCTCCCCCCAAACGCTTGCTCCTGTCTCTGCTTCAGTTGCCGCGCCTTCTGCTTGACCCTCTGTCCGTGTACTTACCTTTCCCGCATGCCGCGCGCAACCGCTGTGACCACTTTCGTTCGGACAAGTAAAATCATTTTTGCCATATATATTTGCTCCGCTGCCTCCCCTAATTTCTTGATTAGGCACCACGTAGCGGCCTTCTGTCAGGATAGGTCTCGTTTTGAGGGCATTTCTGGGATTTTCTTCTCACTCACCCCTGCCACCCCTGCATTTTCGCTTGAAGTGAGGCAGGCAAAGCATTCCATATTTTTCTGGTTACCCCAGAAACATTGTTTTCGCCTCCCTTTGGGCGTTTCGGAACTATGGGCTATGACCCTCCAAAACAAGGATTGGGCTGTAACTTCCAAACATATCAACCATTCCACCTCCGAGAGGTCTAAATATTTCTAATGAACTTGTAAGGCTTTACATCTCCCGGGGCGGCATTTTGTTCCTACATTTTTCGTCTCCAATCGGCGCGGCAGCAGCTTTGAGTTACCCGGTGCCAAGCATCGTGCGGACCAACAGCAGAGCCGTTGCTGCTTGGGCACCTGTACGAGGCGAAAAAGAAGGGCCTCGCCGAAGAATTGGCACGATTCAGGCCGGGAGACTCGTAAAATGAGAGATTTCGTCAAGGTTGCTCGTGCATCGCTGCGTCTATAGCGCGACATGCCCACAACCCCGCCGTCCCGTGCTACCTGAGAAAAGCTGCTAGTCTCACGAGAGTTCGACAGCGCACAGCAAGACATCTCACAGATGACCAAGAAAACGAGGCCGTTTGCGAATCGGCGCTCTGTGGCTGGAGCAGTCGCTGGATTGGCGAAAACTTTTTTTTCCTCTCCTCAAACCGTATGGTCTCGGGTTCTTTCTCGATTCATTAACCCATACGATAATCGCTTGTGTACGTGGAATGTACATACTCTTGAACAGAGTACGGAGTATATGCCTGGTGTTTCGGGTGTGAAATGTCGAACGAGGTCGTACAACGGTACAACGGTACCTGCGAATTTGCAACTACTGCTGTTTGTGCTGATATTTGACGTTCCCCATCCAAAACACCAGGCATAGACCCCATACTCTGTTCAAGTGCATGTATCTCTCAAGTACACAAGCGATTATCGTATGGGTTAATGTGTTGAGAAAGACCCGGAGACATACGGTTTGAGGAGGGAAAAATGTTTTTCGCCAATCCCGCGACTGCTCCAACCACAAAGCGCCGATTCGCAAACGACCTCTTCCTTGGTCATCTGTGAGATGTCCTAGTGTGCGCTGTCGAGCTCTCGTGAGACTAGCAGCTTTCCTTAGGTACCACGGCACGGCGGGGTTGTGGGCATGTCGCGCTGGAGAGTCAGCGACACACGAGCAACCTTGACGAAAAATCTCGTTTTACGAGTCTTCCGGCCTGAATTGGGCCGATTCTTCGCCGAGGCCCTTCCTTTTCGCCTTGTACAGGTGCCCAAGCAGCAACGGCTCTGCTATTGGTCCGCATGATGGTTGGCACCGGGTAACTCAAAGCTGCTGCGGAGCCGAATGGAGACGAAAAATGCGGCTACAAAATACAGCCCGGGGAGATGTAAAGCCTTACAACTTCACTATAAATAAAGACACCTGTTTAGCATTTTAGCCAACAATGGTTGATATTTTTGGAAGTTACAGCCCAATCACTTTTTTGGAGGGTCATAGCCCATAGTTTCGGGAATGCTGTTCTTCTGTGTCCCTTATTATTTTTTTCTCTGTATCCGTTATTTTAGCAGCTGAATACGCACCACCGTACGCCTCCGACTTTGGTTTCTCGCGTAGTACTGTATGAGTGATTCTCACGTACTGCACGTCTTGAATGTGTTGCCTTCGCTCTACCTTCTTCAGCGTGAGCGTGAAACACCACGCTTGCAGTTTTCGGATTTGGTTTTTGGGTTTCCCACGCTGCTCTTCTTGAGTGTGCTGCAAGTCGTTCGCAAAGCCTTCTGGCTACCTCCACTATCGAGGGCCTTCCTATTTTCCCACTTGGGCCGTTGCCATAGACTGCAGTAGTAGGGGTGTGTTTTGGCATCACTTTACACCGCTTCACCAGACCGCCTCGTTTTAAGATCGCTCGTCGCGTATCCTCCTTGGGTCTGTGCACTACTGTGACCTGTTTTCTAGTTTTGCCCTTGTTTCCCCTTTTGGCATGCTCCATGCATATCTCGTATATTTTGTTCTTCCTCTCTATCGTAGGCCGGGAGTCATACCTGGTACATGATAGCACTCATTACGCTACCCAAATTCGTGCCGTTTTGCTTTACAGTACAATACTCTCTGGAACCTTTTTCTTGCCAACGCTGCGTGCCGGCGTATGTTTCGATCCCTCGAGTATCCTTCTGTAAGTTGCAGATTGTTTTTACCTTCGGGTTTACCAGGCTTCCCACTTGCAAATTATTAAGGTGTGGGAGAGGGTTGTGATGCAACGTATCTTCGATCAATTTTTCAATTGTTCTGGATGGATTTTACACCCTCCTGATTTCTATGCATCTGCATATACTACCCTTCAGGGTGGGCTTGTGTCATGGTATTCATGGTATCCCGGTTCCCCTCTATTGTTGAGGTGGCGTGTTTCTGATGAAACACGCATATAAAGTGATGTTTCTTGCTCGCCCGCGTCCGCCAGAATTCTCTGATCCAGGGACCAGCGGCAAATATATGAATTCATCTTCAAATCATCCTCCTGTGAGTGACTGAGCGCGTATCGTGTCAACCTGCTTCCGGTAGTAGTAGGGTTAGCCCCATACCTCACAATCAATTGCAATCCAGTACCAAACCTCCCCAGGGTAGCAGTACTTTAATAGTGTGCTCCACACGCTAGGTAGCTTTGGTGTATTTTCGCCGCTCAAGGGCTGCTTGCTTGGTGGGCGTGTACGCCTGCTTCCTATCCATGTTACCGACGACAACGAGTCGGAGGGTGGTCTGCACTGTTTCGGCCGTGCTGATGGAGGTGTTGCACTAGTGCCGCGGCGCTGTATCACGAAGAAAACTACGAGCATTAAATACTTTTGGTGTTTTCGACCTCCTTTTCTATCTCCTTCCTATTACAGGGGGGCATAGTAAACAGGACCTACATACAGTACAAAACAAAAATCCCACGTACATATTTATATTCTTTTACTGACAGTAGTTGGCCCTGCTTACTATGATGGTCCTCCATATTAGTCGTACCTCAGATCCGGGGTCACTAAGTGGGCTCTTCTCCCTCCTCCCCACTGCAGTTCGGTTCCTGCCTTGCGTTTGTATCGTGAGAAGACTCCAGCCTTTTCTTCCCTCGTAGATTCGCTTCGACTTGGGCCTACATGCGTGTGTTTTTGTTGTCTTCACATTAAACGCGCTCTTTCTACCCAACTACATCAGTACACCCAGTGTCTGTCCTGATTCTTAATCCTAGAGAGATACCCCCCCTGGTACAAATTATATGGTCGCAGGCTGTGACGCAGAAAATATGAAGAAAAAAAAACGCAAATGGGCAAAGCAAGTGAGATGTCAACGTGCCGGGTACGAGGACACAAGGACACGAGCCAAACCGAAAAACAAAAAGACAAAAAGACAAAAAAAAAAACGAATTGTGAAATTAAACATAATACAAATGACGCAAGGAGACAGAAGCGCCCCTATTCATAGAAGAAAATCAGACGCGCTCAAGAGTAACATAAAACTGCCGCGCGGGAGAAGCAACGCGAAGACGAGGAAGACAGCGGCATGGGGACGGCTGGGGGGTAAAGAAACAAAGGGAGAAACAAGGGAAAAATCAAGAAAGCAGACACGAGAGAGAAAACGAGAAAATTCGTTCTCAAGGCGATGATAATAGTAACACGTTCTTGTCTCCGCTACGAAACCGACACAGGGACCATGCCACACCCTTTACTCTCATTATTAGCGGTGTCAAGAGCCAGTACTACCTCTGCCGCGCCCCCCCCCCTAGTGAACAACTCAACAATAAACAAACAAAGAAAGCCAAACAAAAATAATAACTCAAGGGCTAGTCGAACCGATACCTTGCCAGACGAGACACATGCTACGGTAGAGGTGCACCTGACGCGTGCTACGGTAGAGGTAGCACTTTTCGACTGAAACGTTTTCTTAACGATCGGGCTCCTTAACTCAAATTCGTCGGACTCTCATTTTCGCGACGAATAATGTTTCAGAGTATACTTCGGTCATGAGATTTCTCACCCGGAAGCACTTTTATTTTCCTCCAAAATAATGTTTTCGGTGAGGTATACATGTCGCTCCTTCAGTGAGGAGCTCCGACAAAACATGGTGCACCTCTATCGTAGCATGCGTCACCTCGTTATTTTTCCGGAGTCGAGGAGCTCAATGCTCGCTCCGAAACTGATTTTGCCAAAGATAGAAAGTGCAACCCAATGAAGCATCCCATGGCCCTGGTATACAACAGATAACAATGCCAAACACTATAATAGGAATAGGAATGACCTTCCGACGGTGTTGAGTGGAGGAGTTAGTTTCCTGTCGTTCAGAAAACGGTCTAAACAAAGGATACTACTGCACCTCTATCGTTGCACGGATCACGATCTACCATTTCCTTTCTGCATTTATTCGTCGACAGCTGTATGTATCAGTACGGCTGCCCCCCCCTTCCCTTGTCACCTCTCTCAGGCATCCATAGCTGCATGCCGTAGGCAGCCCCTCTCAGCTTCGCCCCTGCGCCAACTCGCCATGGATCTCCTTAGCCGCCCTCGGCCATAGCAACGTCTTTGCTCCGAACAGCAAAGGTGAGCTTTCTGTGGAGCCCTCTGTCGCTCGAACAACCCTCAGGCCATCTGCTAGATATTGGGCCCAGTTGTTTTGATCGACAAAAATCACCGAATTTGGGTTGATTGATTATTAATATAGTTGTAATGATTATTTGAATATTAAGGGGCCTCTTCGGTCTTTCGAAAACAAAGCAAATAATAAATAAATCCGTTTTTGTTTTTTCAGTTGCTGTACTATTTCTGGTATCATGTTTACCTTTTCATGACTCCCTACGGAAAACGACCTTGCTCAAGTTTTAATCCTCGGGTCGCCGACATATGAGTAGTTTTGGAGAGCCTAGGTTATGGTCCACATTGCTGTCGCAGGAGGCGTATCGATTAGACGCGTGTTTCGTCGCGGAAAGTGACTCTTACTCGAACAATACTCGCTATACCCCTGGTACCCAAGACGAATGTGAAAAATGGCAGTTTCTCCGGCTGATAATACTGTTTTAACTCAGATTTTCGACGAGGACGCCGAGAACTACGAATTGATAGTAGGTGAACCTACCTGGGCCTCTTGTTCGACCGTCCGTAACGTATACCGTCCGTAGCGTTGTATAGTCCGTTTACGCGGAATCTTCCATTTTCCCCCCCTAGCACTCAGGTGCAGTTTCCTCAGGGTGGACATTGTTGTCTTGGAATCTGATTACACCTTCAAATAGCCGTATTCAAGACCATCCTTCGTACCAATTATTTTTGTTTCACAATATATATTTGCCGATTTATATCGAAAAAACACGTATTATCTGTTCGCTATGGTATCGGTGTCACTGTTTTCACAATAAGAAGTAAAAAAAGACGACGGATTCGAACCGCCCTGTACTTCCAATCAGGGAAAGCTATTTAAATTTAGAATTGTTGAACAATTGACGGAGCTATAGGCGAAAACCCGGATCTTGAGGGTATACTCTTCGCTTTGTTTGGTATAGGGTACCCCACGGTACAATTTTGAAATAGATGACCGCAAACGACTCGTCTTGTCGACGCGGTCAGGGATAGATTATGTTTGTTTTACACGAATATATATTTCTGGAGATACATCGCATTTTGTTTTGCCGCATAATAACTGGTTGTCAGCTACCACTACTGTTGGGCACCGGAGTCCTTTTGGGGTTCGGTCGGTTATCTCATAACCGACCGGAGATGGTCTCCGGTTAACCGGTTATTTGGACTAAATAACCGAGACCGAAACCGCGAAGTTTCCGGTCTGTTATTCGGTCGGTTATTTCACATAATAAATGGCTATTTTGCGCCACGTTCGCACCCCCAAGGGGAAAAAAACCTTTTTTCCGATGCTCGTCTGTCGGCACATCAGCAAATCAAAGTATCCGTAATGCATGCATTACAAAGAAACACACGACACAAACACCACGTGAAAGTTGACGACAAAGCGGAACGTGTCGTTGAGTCGTCCGGCATGAGTCATTAGCGTACAGTTAACAGGCGAGCAGGCGGAGCATGACTACAAAAAAACGGATGTAGCGACGCTCAGGACGGCGAGCGGAGCCTACTTCTTGGTCACAAAACAAAATGGACGAGGGCTTCCAAAACCACTTGACACTCAACACGCAGAAATAGGCAAAACTGCTCTCGCGGTTCGGTTCTTCTCTTTTGTAGAAAAAACAAATCATCATCGATCTCAACTCTCAACGCAGTACAATAGGGAAAACAATGCGTAATGACTAGGAGAACGGACTGACTGCTCGTGTTGGTTCATTGACTCGTATATTATTGATCATATTATTGATGACTGATGATCCGTTAGCTTTGATGACCCACCAGATTGCTGATGTGCTGCTGTGTTGCTGCGATGGCTACATGGCTACCGGTGTGCGCTGTGCTTGTGTGCGGCAAATTTTTAATGCTACGGGACAGCTCACGGGGACTTTAATTACGCGGGCGAAGCCCGCGCAATACTCATGAAACTCCTGTTCTGGCAGGTTCAGGAGACAGCTCTTTTATTATGAGAATCCTCGGTAGACATCGATCGACACATCGAACGACCCCGTCATGAGCTCTGAACGGATCACGCTGGTTAATGGCTCCGACCCATCCTAGTCTTACAGTGCTCATACCTTGGTCGGTCATACGTGGCGTGGGCCGGTCAGGCGTCTGGTAAAAAAACATTCGGCCGCTGGTGTGTAGAAAACAGACGATGAAAAATCTTGATCACTCGCGGTTGCGCAAGAAAAGTACCGTTTTTCATGTTTGACATCGATCGACAAACACAGCGACTGCGTCATGAAATTTGGACGGATCGTGCTGTTTAGAGGCTCCGACCCACGCTAGTGTTACAGTGCTCCCCTCTCGGTGGATGGTATGTGGCGGGCGCCGGCCAGGCGTCTGATAAAATTGATTTTGGCAGCCAATGTGTTGGAAACAGACGAAAAAACTCTCGATTCCTCTCCGATGGCCAAAAACAGAACTTTTTGAAGGTTCAGACGAAGACCATAGGACGCGGCAGGCAAGCTCTCGCCTCCTAGACTACGGGTCGCAATGATACCTTCGAGATCGTTATGTAGATTCACTGTTCATGCCCGGTACGAAGTGGGTTAATCGTGGGATGGGTATTTGTCGAGATCGAAGGTCAATCGTCGCATGGCTGTCGCGTGAGTGATGCGGTGTTTGCGTGCTGTGGGCTTCT
>MEHQ01003789.1:576628-699729 GCA_008828725.1 Saccharina japonica | reverse complement strand
TGCGCGATAGCTTCAGTGGTAGCCTTACGCCATGCCGACACCCCCTTGGTAGTTAGGAGCCAATCTGAGGTGTCTGCCGCGAACGCAGCGCGGTGTTGTCGCAAATAAGGGGCTTATTTGCGACACCGTGTCTCAAATAGCATTACCCATTTTATAATTATCACTCAGCCAATCGGACCCATTCCCTGGTCTGGTCTGCTTCGGACACAGCCCCTGTCCCAGCCCGGTTGCTGCTCCACGGCTTGCCACGAGGCCGCCGTCGTTGCAGCGGAGGCGGGTGTAGCCGATCACCCTGAGCTTTGTCGCTGTCGAGCAGGAGTGCCGCACCCTCGGCCCAACTGAATGCTCCAGTTCGTATGATATGTCGGAGGGTAAACGCGGGGGGCTGGTCCGCGTTGTACCACCTGGGCAACAGGCGCGGGGACTGGGGCCGGCCGGTCGGCGTGCCCTCTCTCGTGGACGCCATTTCACCAGGACGACGCAAGCTTTCCCAAGAGTTTGATTGATGGTCAATGCTTTTATTGGTGGTGGGTGCCTCATCGGTGCTGCTGGGTGGCGACATGATCAACAACTGCTGCTGCTGCTTTGCTGCTGCTGCGCTGGTGCTGCTTTGCTGTTGCTGTGTGCGTGTGAGAGGTATGGGCTTTTTTCTTGATTGTCTGTATCGCCCCGCGTGTGAGGGGTGTCTGCTTTTTTTCTTTTTTTCTTGTTTTTTCGTATCGCGGCGGGGGGGCAAAAGTCCCTACATCTTTGTCAGAAAACGCCCCGGTATCGCAGTAAAAGCCCCGGCGTAATTTACACCTTAAGAATCGTAGCGCCCCTGGGGCGTTTACTCGCATTATTACGATATACGAAAGAAAAGTGCGCGTCAAGGCCTCTTGGCCAAACCTGTCCAAGATCCCGCGACACGACCGACATCATCTGAGGAGCTGACCGCCATATGTGTGTATTGATTTTAGTGCTTGTTTATCTCGGGTCAACATCACCAATCATGATCCGCCTGTCGACGAAGGATTATACCGATATATTACCGATGAGATCTTAGGAGATCTGACGTCACAGTCGTACAATATAACAAGAAGTGAACATGTTATGACCTGTATGACCTACGAGTATTGTAGGTGAAACGATGGTACCCCCATGTGGGATCCTTACGAGGATCTCTATATACATTAAGGTTGGAAGAGACCTGTCACCCACATCGCCCCCCAATGTTGAACGTCTTACCAGGTATACTGGAGAACCCAGTATGGCTTTGGAATTGTTTTGAGCCACAGGTTTACAGTTCCCCTTCCAATTCAAAGTCATTGTACGGCAGTAGTTGATGTATTTACACTTTGCACTTGCCATTAACTTATCATAGGTTGGACGAGACCTATCACTCACATTCGTACTATATATTTACCTGTAGTAATGCGTATTATTACTATTTATGTTATAAAATAACAGTGCTTAAAAGAAGAATCTTACCAGGGCTTCTATAATATCTATCTGCATTAACGGTGCTCACAACTTCTTCCCCTTCTCGCCCCCCTCTCCCTATCTTGCCGTCGACCCCCACCCCCACCCCCACCCAGCTTCCTCTGCGACAACTACTACCAGAGGCTGCAGCTCGTACCGGAAGACATCCTGGGCCGCCCGATCGCCAGCATCGTCGACCCGCGGGACGCCTACACCTTGAGAACCGCCGTATGCCAAGTACTCAACACCAGCGGAGGAGGAGGAGGAGCAGGGGCACCGCAGAGCGGAACGCTAGTCGACCTGAGGGTCGCATGCGGCCGAATATCGTGCCAAGCAAGCATGACCATGATCATCGGCAGCCAGGGCCTCATCATTGTGACGCGCCTCTATGATGTGTGCTACATGGGGGACGCACGGGAGGAGCGAGGCGGGATGGACGCGGGGGCGAGGGGATTCAGGGGATTCCCGGACGCGGAGCTAAACTTCCGGCAGGGTGCTTGCAAGCCGGAGAAACCATAAAGACAAACGAAAAAAATAAGCTGGATTAAGAAGGGGGTGGGGGGTTAAGCCAATATTAGGGCCGTACTTATCGACGCAATTTTTGTCCAAGCGTTCCACTTTTTTTCTTCTTTTCTTGAGTTCCAAAAAATTGCAAAAAAAACAAAAAAGTAGAAATCCTGGAAATTCAACAGGGTGCCGAAACCATGGACGGCTTAAAATTCCATTTTTTTTTTCCTGGCAATTTTTTGGAAATCAAAAAGAAAACAAAATTAAGAAATCGATAAAACCTTGTTTCGATAACCACGGCCTTTAGAAAAAAAAGCGTTGGTGGTGACGGTGTTATTCTCTCATCACGCATCCGATCCGATTTGTTGGGCGCACTTGTTGAAAGCCGGAGTTTCGGAGCTGTGTGTGAGAATTGCACGGCTTGAATTAAATAGTCCCATCTGCCATTTTTGAGCTGTGCGGGCGGGGTGGGGGTTGGGGTGGGGGGTCAGAGGTTAAACCCAGATGCGGAGATAAAGAAAAAACAAAGTACGCTGGATTGAGGGGAAAAGGTCCAGCTAATATTAGCAATACATTCGTATTTGGTCTTTGCAATACTTTCGTGTTTGATCGGTAGCGATGGTGGTGCTGTCGGGGGCGGTGGCATTGTCGTAATATGTCGTTCGCGCAGTTTAGATCTGTCGGAAGTGCTTCTTAAAAGCCGCTACACGGTTTTGGATTGTTTTTTTTCATCCGCCGTTTTTTAGCTATAGTTTTCAAGTTCGCAATCAATACCTCCTACACCAGTAGCTGGACACGAGAGAGAGGGACCGTGCCGCCGTACCAATAGGGTGTCTGTGGTAACTCACGAGTGGGTCACTACGTATGCTTACCTGTCGCGAGCCAGGGTTACTAGATGAACCAACGGGAGCCCTGGCGCCACGACTATTCCAGCAGTCAGCCGTTCCCTTCCCGGGCCGGTAGTCTAGTTTATGTAACAAAGTAGACCAGACACCAAAAAGAGCAAAGCAAGGAAGAAGAGTGGCCGGTTGGATGGATGGATAGCTTATGGTGGTCGTTGTTGTGCTTTTGGGC
Source organism: Saccharina japonica (assembly GCA_008828725.1). Lineage (NCBI taxonomy): Eukaryota > Phaeophyceae > Laminariales > Laminariaceae > Saccharina > Saccharina japonica. Next base: position 696,687 of record MEHQ01003789.1, on the reverse strand, counting down.
ATTTTGGCAGTTCGTTCCCATGCTGTACCCGAGACGCGCAAACAGTGCGTGCTGTCCTACGACGATAAACATTGTTGGGGGTTGGCGGGGCTCGGGAAGGGGGGGGGGGGGGGATAATATGTAAGAGAGGCTGATACGAGAGCTGTTGTGCACGGCCGTAGTCATATGACCATAGACCACCGCTGGTTGTCGAGCTCACGCAGTGAGAGGCGTGTTTTACAGCGTCGTTGCCAACCGACGCCAACCCAACCTATAAATATATAAGGGGGGGGGGGGGGGGGGGGGTGTACTCATGTCGTCATGTCGCGCACGGCCGTAGTCGTATGACCCTCGCATCCCTACAATGCCGAGACGAAGCACGTTGCGTTTTCACCAACCAGGGGGGAGGGGGGAGGGGTGATGAACATGCTACGCAGAGTAAGTCACAGCACTCTAGAGGTATGTGGGGGTGGTATTCCAGAGAAGTACGCTCTACTGAAGTGTTATCCTAGATACGTACGTTTGGGACGCCGATCGGGAGGGAGACAACAGCTGTTACCCCCGTCGGTGGTGTGCGCGCGTGTCATATTTACCGCAGGGACGGAGCACGATGGGGTCGCGCGGGCGTCGACCAGCGCTCTAAGCGCTGAATGTGCGGGCAGTTCGGGTTTTTGTGTCGGAAGTGGGTCATACGCAACGCGCCACTGCCTTTAGCTTCGGCTATGACTCGCGTAGAGAACTGGGAATAAGGCACTCCTTTTGTTTCATGCTCCTGGGGTTTATTGTGGGATTCTTATTAGCGGCGGGTACAGGTGGGCCGTCGGGGATTGTTATTATTTTGGGGGGGGATAGTACTGTCAGATACTTTTGGGGATAGTACTCTTAGACCCACCTCTTTATGTACGTACGCCGGCATCGGTAAAAGCATAACGACTCGCGCTGACCCTCATAGTAGTCGAGGTTTCTGTGTTGTTTCGTCTTATATCCACCCATTTCGGGGGGGGGGGGGGTGATACTCTAGCATCGATTTGATTGTCTTTTTTGCAATAAAGAAACGCGTCATTAATTTTCCGGCCAGCGCTCAAGGTAGTACCCTATTTTGGTACATACTCTGCTTGGTGTGGTTGTAGCCTGATGAAGGACGTATTAAACATGGGGAGTTTTGCATTGCTGTCGTGTTGGCAGCGAGGGCTAGGTAGCCAGCAAGGTTTACTAGCCCCCCTGACCACAGCATACACAGTTTTTGATGGGAAAAATTCTCGGATTAGAGTTGCGTTCATTTTGCAGTACCGCAGCAGCACAAAGAAAATTGGTTAGTTGATTGGTTCATTTTTGTTTCCTTCTGACGGCGACCTCTGACGGCGACCATTCTAATAAATTGTTTGTGAGACATAAGAATCCACGGTGACAGGACGTACGTTTGGGACGCCGATCGGGAGGGAGACAACAGCTGTTACCCCCGTCGGTGGTGTGCGCGCGTGTCATATTTACCGCAGGGACGGAGCACGATGGGGTCGCGCGGGCGTCGACCAGCGCTCTAAGCGCTGAATGTGCGGGCAGTTCGGGTTTTTGTGTCGGAAGTGGGTCATACGCAACGCGCCACTGCCTTTAGCTTCGGCTATGACTCGCGTAGAGAACTGGGAATAAGGCACTCCTTTTGTTTCATGCTCCTGGGGTTTATTGTGGGATTCTTATTAGCGGCGGGTACAGGTGGGCCGTCGGGGATTGTTATTATTTTGGGGGGGGATAGTACTGTCAGATACTTTTGGGGATAGTACTCTTAGACCCACCTCTTTATGTACGTACGCCGGCATCGGTAAAAGCATAACGACTCGCGCTGACCCTCATAGTAGTCGAGGTTTCTGTGTTGTTTCGTCTTATATCCACCCATTTCGGGGGGGGGGGGGGGTGATACTCTAGCATCGATTTGATTGTCTTTTTTGCAATAAAGAAACGCGTCATTAATTTTCCGGCCAGCGCTCAAGGTAGTACCCTATTTTGGTACATACTCTGCTTGGTGTGGTTGTAGCCTGATGAAGGACGTATTATACATGGGGAGTTTTGCATTGCTGTCGTGTTGGCAGCGAGGGCTAGGTAGCCAGCAAGGTTTACTAGCCCCCCTGACCACAGCATACACAGTTTTTGATGGGAAAAATTCTCGGATTAGAGTTGCGTTCATTTTGCAGTACCGCAGCAGCACAAAGAAAATTGGTGAAGCAGAAGCCCAGTCTCCCCACTGAAGGTAGACCCGTTGCGAAGCTTTAGCCTGCGTGGAATCTGCAGAGCACGCATAAGCTCGGGGAAGTCCTGTGCCCTAAACCGAAAGTCATGCCACGCTTCCTGTTCCGTGATGTCTGCGAAGCGCGGTGGCTCGTGGCGCACAGATGGACCGAGTTGAGTCCGGTCCTGCCAGATGTTGCACACGATAGCCGCAATCATCGCGGCGTGGTTCCGCTCCCTCCTTTGAGCCTCCTCTCCGAGTCGGTCGGACTCCGCGAGCTGGGCGAAGTTCATCACAAGTTGCAGTAGCCGATGAATCCTAAGCCGCTCACGGCTGCAGAGCGCTCCATGTCGCTGGTTCACCTGCACATCTCTGATGTTACGCCTGCGCATCATGCCCAGGATACCCTTTCAGGCCTCCGCTCTCGCAGCTCGTGCTGTTGTGTCGACTTGTGCCAACAGGCGGTGCTTTGGTTGCTTTTTGTTTGGTGGCTGGTGCTATAGGCCCTTGGGAGGCGTTCTGCGTCGGTAGAATGCTCGGTGCGTGTAGGCCAATGAAACTGAGAGCCAAAAGTTACCGTAACTTTTGATCAAAAACGTACTTCTCTAAAGTACTTTTTTGCCGTTTTTTAAAAAATTTACCGCAAATCCCTCCTTCGGGAGAATTTTGAGAGAAGTAAAAGTAAGAAAAAAAACGCAAAACACTCTATTATTTTTGTCTTTTTCTTGTGAGTGTTTTTTGACAGAATTTATTGTAAATCAGATCCGGAGTCACAAAGTCGGCTCTTCTCGCCCTCCTCACTACGGTATTTGCCTGTGCCTTGGTTTTTTATCTCGAGAAGGGTATTACGTACATACAGCACTTTCTTCCCTCGTACTATTGCGGGGGTCCATTAATAGTAAATAGGACCAAATATTGTCAGCAAAAATAGGGAATATATATAGGTTTTTGTGTTTACCGTAGGTTCTATTTACTATATAGTCCCTCTTGTGTGTGTGTGTGTGTGTGTGTGTGTGTGTGTGTGTGTGTGTGTGTGTGTGTGTGTGTGTGTGTGTGTGTGTGTGTGTGTGTGTGTGTTCACATTAAACCTTCCTTTCTACCCGTCGACATCCAGCACACCCAGTGTCCGTGCCGATTCTTCATCCTAGAAAGGTAGAAGGTGCCAGTTCTAGGGGGATCCCGTCCACCCGTTCAGTCGTGCAGTCAGTCGTGCACTCCCCTTCCTAGAAATGCTGTGAGTCTGCACGACTGAAGCCACCAACTAGTTATTAGTCGGACTACAGTACTATTAATAGTTACAGTAGTCGTTTCCCGGAGGTGCCGACTATCCGACTTATCGGGTTTCCATACTTGCAGGAAAGATCGTTCGATGCGGGATACCAGCAGTACACTTTTTCTTTTTGGAGAGGGCCCCCCCGCGCTCGGAGAGAGAGGGCTGATATGGCGAGCGCAATTCGGTTGGCAATCATCTGGCTTCGCCGCCGACTTACCAACTAAAGCCCGCTATTAATAATTGGTTACCCCTTCCCGACATGGTACCTTTTTAGGATGCATCGGCACGGACACTGGGTGTGCTGGATGTCGACGGGTAGAAAGGAAGGTTTAATGTGAAGAACACACACATATAGATGATGAATTACAGCAGTATTAATACAGCAGTACGTAGTGTACACGTATTCCACGAACGGGAGGTCGTGGTATTGACCCATTCAGAACTGAAATATATATATACACCACACTAATTTCAAGTAGTATGTCCCCAAATACGTGGGACCAGTTCCTAAGGGCTTAACCTGCAACTTGAAAAAAATCCCTGGCCGAAGGTGTGTGTGTGTGTGTTTTTGTGGTTGATGTGTGTGTGTGTGTGTGTGTTCTTCACATTAAACCTTCCTTTCTACCCGTCGACATCCAGCACACCCAGTGTCCGTGCCGATTCTTCATCCTAAAAAGGTACCAGTTCTGTGGTCACAAAACTACGACCCAGAGATACTACACTCAGTGCAGTAAGCAGAGCAGACAATGCAACGCCATATACGACAGGCAAGACCTACCCTGCTAGCAATCCAGGTGCATGCAAGAGAAAAAAAGAGAAAAAAGAAAAAAGCGAAAAGAAAAAATAATAAAAAGTAAATATACTGAAGCAAATCAATAATCAAGCAACCAAATAAAAAGCATGACAAAAAAAAGAAAGAAAGTGTCGTGCTTCTCCCAGAGGAGATGCGACCTCCAATAAAAAACCAAATGAAATGAAAGAAAATAAAATGGACCGAAACAGCGCCAACAGAGCAAGACTGAGAACGACAGGATAGGACAGCCAGCCGGAGCACACCGAAGGCCAGCCGAGGCAGGTTTGTGCCCATAGTACAGGCAGGTTCTACCAGCTAGTCGGTCTGGCACCTACTCTGTTTGCCGTCTCTTTCCTGCTTTCGTCCGTCCTGGTTTCCCTATGACCCCCCCCACCCTCCGTCTCCCTTCCCTTGGGCGCCACCCATACAACGGGTACGTGGCACTTCCAACTCAATTCCGTTTCGTTCTCGTGTAACACACGAGAGGTCCGGAAAGAGAACGGGGAATGACAAAAACAAAATGAATACGTACGTACGTAGCTAAGCCACCAAAGAAAGTCCTAGGAAAAATACGGAAGGCGGAGAAACAAAGGCAAAAGCGATCACGGTAACATAAATAAGTGAAACAAAGTAAACGAAGCAAATGAAAGGTGGGATGGATGTTGGGGAATTCCGAGAATTTCCTCCGGGGTTAAAATCGAAGGTTTTCCCATCGGGAAAGGGTCCGTGTTTTGGTTGCATGTTTGGTGGGGTGCACCGGTGTGGTTGTTCTTCCCAACATTGAACATTTTTTTTTCCTACCCGTCCCCGTACATCCAGCCACACCCAGGTGTTCCCCCCGTACCGAATTTCCCTTCATCCTAAAAATGGCGGTAAGGTTGGCCCTTCGTTAATGAAATTTTCCACTGCACGGCTTGTCCGGAGGTTCCCCTCGTTGTGTGGCCAAAAGTTGTTGGGCACGTTTCGTGGTCCAGTTTTGGCCCTCTGAATACATAACCCATAGTATTTATTGTGCGTCTGGTGGGGGGTGGAGGAACAGGGTGCGTACGTAAAACCCAACGTCCCCCCCAACCTTGGAATCAAAAAACGCCGACCATGAAAGAATACGGCCCCCTTAACCAACGTCCCCCCCCGGTTCTTATGAGAACCTGCCCATCAATGGATGGTCCCCTTCTGATGGTTGGACCGCTCCGGGAAAAAACGAAACCAGAACGCTCGTACCCAGGGGGCTGTGGTGGAAGTGGTCAAAGGGTCCCTCTCCGAAAGAACGAAACCCCCCACAACTCCCCCCACTCCTTTTCTATAATATGAGGGTTTCCTCCTCCTTTGCGAGATGAGAAAGGAAGGATTTTTGTGAGGCCCCACTCGGTTGCCACATACCCGTACCCATGGAATAAACCGCTTCCTCCAGGTAAAAAAGCCCCGGGGGCTATTATTAGGAAAAACGGGCAAAATCCCCGGAAAGTGGAACGCCCCCCCTGTTCAAACAAAAACGCGAAACGCCCGCCCTTTCAGTTAAACGCCCGCCCCCCCTTAAAAAATTGTTTTTTTTGGGCAAATGGCCCTAAAGGCCGAAGCTTGGCCCCAATCAAATTTTTGAGTGTGGGAGATGGAGCTGTTTTCCGAACCAGGCCCAAAGGGCCGGGCTTTTTTGCACTTTAACTCGGAAAAATTTTAAAACGCCCTGGGGTGGGTGGGTAGGTAAGTAACAATGTTTTGCGCAACCTCGAAGCAAAGAAACAAGACAAAGTTCAAACGTGGGACAGGAACCAGAAAAGATATGCCCTGGGAGTTTTTTCCAAAACATAATTTATATAATTAAATCACTCAAGCCCAAATCGGACCCATTCCTGGGTCTTTGGTTCCCTGATCCTTCTCGGACACAGCCCCTGGTTTCCCAGCCCGGTTGCTGCTCCACGGCTTGCCACGAGGCCGCCGTCGTTGCAGCGGAGGCGGGTGTAGCCGATCACCCTGAGCTTTGTCGCTGTCGAGCAGGAGTGCCGCACCCTCGGCCCAACTGAATGCTCCAGTTCGTATGATATGTCGGAGGGTAAACGCGGGGGSCCTGGTCCGCGTTGTACCACCTGGGCAACAGGCGCGGGGACTGGGGCCGGCCGGTCGGCGTGCCCTCCTCGTGGACGCCGCTTCACTCACACCAGGACGACGCAAGCTTTCCCAAGAGTTTGATTGATGGTCAATGCTTTTATTGGTGGTGGGTGCCTCATCGGTGCTGCTGGGTTGCGACATGATCAACAACTGCTGCTGCTGCTTTGCTGCTGCTGCGCTGGTGCTGCTTTGCTGTTGCTGTGTGCGTGTGAGAGGTGTGGGCTTTTTTCTTGATTGTCTGTATCGCCCCGCGTGTGAGGGGTGTCTGCTTTTTTTCTTTTTTTCTTGTTTTTTCGTATCGCGGCGGGGGGGCAAAAGTCCCTACATCTTTGTCAGAAAACGCCCCGGTATCGCAGTAAAAGCCCCGGCGTAATTTACACCTTAAGAATCGTAGCGCCCCTGGGGCGTTTACTCGCATTATTACGATATACGAAAGAAAAGTGCGCGTCAAGGCCTCTTGGCCAAACCTGTCCAAGATCCCGCGACACGACCGACATCATCTGAGGAGCTGACCGCCATATGTGTGTATTGATTTTAGTGCTTGTTTATCTCGGGTCAACATCACCAATCATGATCCGCCTGTCGACGAAGGATTATACCGATATATTACCGATGAGATCTTAGGAGATCTGACGTCACAGTCGTACAATATAACAAGAAGTGAACATGTTATGACCTGTATGACCTACGAGTATTGTAGGTGAAACGATGGTACCCCCATGTGGGATCCTTACGAGGATCTCTATATACATTAAGGTTGGAAGAGACCTGTCACCCACATCGCCCCCCAATGTTGAACGTCTTACCAGGTATACTGGAGAACCCAGTATGGCTTTGGAATTGTTTTGAGCCACAGGTTTACAGTTCCCCTTCCAATTCAAAGTCATTGTACGGCAGTAGTTGATGTATTTACACTTTGCACTTGCCATTAACTTATCATAGGTTGGACGAGACCTATCACTCACATTCGTACTATATATTTACCTGTAGTAATGCGTATTATTACTATTTATGTTATAAAATAACAGTGCTTAAAAGAAGAATCTTCCCAGGGCTTCTATAATATCTATCTGCATTAACGGTGCTCACAACTTCTTCCCCTTCTCGCCCCCCTCTCCCTATCTTGCCGTCGACCCCCACCCCCACCCCCACCCAGCTTCCTCTGCGACAACTACTACCAGAGGCTGCAGCTCGTACCGGAAGACATCCTGGGCCGCCCGATCGCCAGCATCGTCGACCCGCGGGACGCCTACACCTTGAGAACCGCCGTATGCCAAGTACTCAACACCAGCGGAGGAGGAGGAGGAGCAGGGGCACCGCAGAGCGGAACGCTAGTCGACCTGAGGGTCGCATGCGGCCGAATATCGTGCCAAGCAAGCATGACCATGATCATCGGCAGCCAGGGCCTCATCATTGTGACGCGCCTCTATGATGTGTGCTACATGGGGGACGCACGGGAGGAGCGAGGCGGGATGGACGCGGGGGCGYGGGGATTCAGGGGATTCCCGGACGCGGAGCTAAACTTCCGGCAGGGTGCTTGCAAGCCGGAGAAACCATAAAGACAAACGAAAAAAATAAGCTGGATTAAGAAGGGGGTGGGGGGTTAAGCCAATATTAGGGCCGTACTTATCGACGCAATTTTTGTCCAAGCGTTCCACTTTTTTTCTTCTTTTCTTGAGTTCCAAAAAATTGCAAAAAAAACAAAAAAGTAGAAATCCTGGAAATTCAACAGGGTGCCGAAACCATGGACGGCTTAAAATTCCATTTTTTTTTTCCTGGCAATTTTTTGGAAATCAAAAAGAAAACAAAATTAAGAAATCGATAAAACCTTGTTTCGATAACCACGGCCTTTAGAAAAAAAAGCGTTGGTGGTGACGGTGTTATTCTCTCATCACGCATCCGATCCGATTTGTTGGGCGCACTTGTTGAAAGCCGGAGTTTCGGAGCTGTGTGTGAGAATTGCACGGCTTGAATTAAATAGTCCCATCTGCCATTTTTGAGCTGTGCGGGCGGGGTGGGGGTTGGGGTGGGGGGTCAGAGGTTAAACCCAGATGCGGAGATAAAGAAAAAACAAAGTACGCTGGATTGAGGGGAAAAGGTCCAGCTAATATTAGCAATACATTCGTATTTGGTCTTTGCAATACTTTCGTGTTTGATCGGTAGCGATGGTGGTGCTGTCGGGGGCGGTGGCATTGTCGTAATATGTCGTTCGCGCAGTTTAGATCTGTCGGAAGTGCTTCTTAAAAGCCGCTACACGGTTTTGGATTGTTTTTTTTCATCCGCCGTTTTTTAGCTATAGTTTTCAAGTTCGAATCAATACCTCCTACACCAGTAGCTGGACACGAGAGAGAGGGACCGTGCCGCCGTACCAATAGGGTGTCTGTGGTAACTCACGAGTGGGTCACTACGTATGCTTACCTGTCGCGAGCCAGGGTTACTAGATGAACCAACGGGAGCCCTGGCGCCACGACTATTCCAGCAGTCAGCCGTTCCCTTCCCGGGCCGGTAGTCTAGTTTATGTAACAAAGTAGACCAGACACCAAAAAGAGCAAAGCAAGGAAGAAGAGTGGCCGGTTGGATGGATGGATAGCTTATGGTGGTCGTTGTTGTGCTTTTGGGCATTTTGGCAGTTCGTTCCCATGCTGTACCCGAGACGCGCAAACAGTGCGTGCTGTCCTACGACGATAAACATTGTTGGGGGTTGGCGGGGCTCGGGAAGGGGGGGGGGGGGGGATAATATGTAAGAGAGGCTGATACGAGAGCTGTTGTGCACGGCCGTAGTCATATGACCATAGACCACCGCTGGTTGTCGAGCTCACGCAGTGAGAGGCGTGTTTTACAGCGTCGTTGCCAACCGACGCCAACCCAACCTATAAATATATAAGGGGGGGGGGGGGGGGGGGGGTGTACTCATGTCGCCATGTCGCGCACGGCCGTAGTCGTATGACCCTCGCATCCCTACAATGCCGAGACGAAGCACGTTGCGTTTTCACCAACCAGGGGGGAGGGGGGAGGGGTGATGAACATGCTACGCAGAGTAAGTCACAGCACTCTAGAGGTATGTGGGGGTGGTATTCCAGAGAAGTACGCTCTACTGAAGTGTTATCCTAGATACGTACGTTTGGGACGCCGATCGGGAGGGAGACAACAGCTGTTACCCCCGTCGGTGGTGTGCGCGCGTGTCATATTTACCGCAGGGACGGAGCACGATGGGGTCGCGCGGGCGTCGACCAGCGCTCTAAGCGCTGAATGTGCGGGCAGTTCGGGTTTTTGTGTCGGAAGTGGGTCATACGCAACGCGCCACTGCCTTTAGCTTCGGCTATGACTCGCGTAGAGAACTGGGAATAAGGCACTCCTTTTGTTTCATGCTCCTGGGGTTTATTGTGGGATTCTTATTAGCGGCGGGTACAGGTGGGCCGTCGGGGATTGTTATTATTTTGGGGGGGGATAGTACTGTCAGATACTTTTGGGGATAGTACTCTTAGACCCACCTCTTTATGTACGTACGCCGGCATCGGTAAAAGCATAACGACTCGCGCTGACCCTCATAGTAGTCGAGGTTTCTGTGTTGTTTCGTCTTATATCCACCCATTTCGGGGGGGGGGGGGGTGATACTCTAGCATCGATTTGATTGTCTTTTTTGCAATAAAGAAACGCGTCATTAATTTTCCGGCCAGCGCTCAAGGTAGTACCCTATTTTGGTACATACTCTGCTTGGTGTGGTTGTAGCCTGATGAAGGACGTATTAAACATGGGGAGTTTTGCATTGCTGTCGTGTTGGCAGCGAGGGCTAGGTAGCCAGCAAGGTTTACTAGCCCCCCTGACCACAGCATACACAGTTTTTGATGGGAAAAATTCTCGGATTAGAGTTGCGTTCATTTTGCAGTACCGCAGCAGCACAAAGAAAATTGGTTAGTTGATTGTTCATTTTTGTTTCCTTCTGACGGCGACCTCTGACGGCGACCATTCTAATAAATTGTTTGTGAGACATAAGAATCCACGGTGACAGGGGGGGGGGGGGGGGGGGGGGGGGTTCAAACAAGGCGCGCGCGTGTCGCTTGGTCCGGACGACACAACAATGCTGTTGCTGCACCGCATGGGATTTTTTCTTCATGGAGTGAGAAAAGTAAGCAGGCTGTTAGAACAGCGCGTTGACCTAGCCCTTTAGAGCTACTGTATATACACCCACGTTTTTTTTTTGGGGGGGGGGGGGGAAGAGGGGGCAAACTAATTGGATTTAGTGTGGATTATTGTTTACGGCAGTAGTAAAAGGGTTTACGAAAATGAAAAAAAAAAGCAAGCAGCTGTGAGATCGAAGATTTCGGCGAAACTCATCTTTGCAATCTGTGTGTCACATCATACGATACTTCGAAAAAAGCGTACTACAGGTGTTGTGAGCTCTTGAAGGGTATTTATGTGTATGTGCCGATTGGATACGTCGTGCACACAAAGAGTAGGAGCTCCGTCATACTCCTCTGCCCGGTGTAGCTATAAAAGTAAAACTCTCACTGGTACGTGGTAACTGTTGTGGCAGGAAGGGTAGGTTGCACACGGCAGAAAATTACGAACGGACGGCACACTACGTGCGCTGTGCCTGGGCGGTTGCGTAATCGGCGGCGACGCTGGGTGTCGGTTGATCCCACCTTCGTTGCGTTTGAACGAAAACCACCCACCCACCCACTTACGGGATACCTTCGTACTGGTACAAGTTTTACTTTTTTTTGTGTACAAGCGCAATAATGGAGCATGAGATATATCATGCCAGGGTAGATTTTACGGTAAGGTACAGAAGTGGTCCCTTTATAGGGCCGGTTGAGTAGTGTCGGCTGCCCGCTGTAATAGTACAGTGCCTGTGAAACCGCTTGGCACAGATGGGATTAACCAGGGTGTGGCAGTGTGCGGAGTAGTGCCGGTTAACGCTATGGTGCCGGTAGTGTTGGCTGGCGCACACCGGCACTATATAGGGACCGGCACTACTGCATATCGAGAGGTATGGCAGTAGTCTAAATCACGAAGAAGCGTGAAAACGTGTGCGTGCTGGCGGCGTTGAACGCCCGTTCATTTTTGTTTTTAGACGATATCTGTCGGTAGCACGGGCCTTGATATTTCTATTTATTTGATGAATAGTTTGCATCGTGCAATGCATGCCTCCATGCCATATGGCTATTAATCTATGGATAGAGCTGTCAGTCGAACAGACGTACTCGTACAGTAAGTCACCAACCACGGTAGTTATTCGTCGGAATACGGTAGTAACTAGTCGTTTCCCGGAGGTGGCGACTATCCGGCTAAAAGGGTTTTATACTTGTAGGAAGGATTGAACAACGGGGATTACTTTTTTTTCATTTTTTGGGCGGGGGGGAGGCTGATTTGGCTCGCTTCGCGGCTCGCCTGACGTGTGTCGGCAAGTGGGCTGGCCATCAGCTGTATTCGCCAGCCGACTTGTCGTCTAACGTCAGCTACTTGGCCAACGTCACCTACCGACTAGATGTCACCGGTAGTCGTGACATACTGCCGACGTACAGCTCTGGATATTTGCAGTGTGGCACGTGAAGGTCGGGGTTGGTATACATGCAGGCGGTAAAATAGTTGGTTGACGGGCATATCATGTTGATTTCGCTGGAGTGCGACTATCCGACTACGAGAGAGATAATAGACACATTTGCACAATACATAAGACACGCAGTAGGCAGCCAAAGGCAGGCGTAGGCGGTCACAGGCAGGCGGGACGTGGCGGTGTGGTACGGTGTGTGGTTTTTGGGTCGTAGTTCGTTGCTATTGGCTATGACATTGAAAAAAAAACGTTTTTTTGTTGCCCATAGTCCATAGGTTCGTTGCTTGTACGTTATATACCTTGCGCTGCTACTGCATGCAGTACGTAGTGATGGACTGGTAGTTATATTAGACAGCGTTACATGAGTTTAAGTGGTGTTTCCGTTCCTGCCTGCTACGAGAAAAGGGCATTTCCTGCCCACAGCAGTTTTTCCCGCCTTTGCAATTTTTTTATGTATACACTTACGTGTTATCAAACGTTTTTAGTAATATAGTCTAGTCTACCGGTGGTACTCGTCGTTCGCACAGCAAAGTGTACTGGACTGTAGCCCATTCCCCCCCTTTTGTCTGTGTGTGATGGGTGGTGTATGCGAGGTGAGCTGCGGCACCTTTGGTGAAAACTGGGGGTGGTGTGGTGGAGAACGGGACGGGAGTGGACGGAGGGGGGGGGGGGGGGGGGGGGTACGATCGTTTAGCATGTTTTTTTAACATTCATATACTTAGTAGCCTGGCGGTTGGAAACGCCCACCAGTTGCATGGTGACTGGTATCTCGTAATAGTACTGACACGGTGAAGAGAAATAATAAAAATGTGTTACTGCTGCGTGTGTGTTGCTATACAGCACTCTCTCTTGGTCTATGGGTTATGGTCTACGATATGAAACTCCGTTTTGGCTGCCTGCCATATAGCCCATATTACGTCGTAGCCCTGGGGTGAGTAATTATCGAGAACAATGTCTCCTCTCAAGCGCGACTGACTATATTTTTCGCAAGCTCTTCTTGCCGCGACACAACCACAAGGGCTGACTGACGCGATATGACCCAAAGCGCCTCGAATCGTGTGTGTCCCACCCTCACCCACCCTCTAGCCTGCGCTACACCCATCTTCCCGACTCGCACTGGAAAACGTGGCCGAAACATCTGTTAAAAAGTCTTACCCGCACGCGGAGAGAGACAGCGCTTCTGGGCGAAAAGAGAGAGAGAGATGCTGATGAGCGTTCAAAAATTACAATTACTTCGTCGCGAATCCATTTTTTTTTTAATTATTCCTTTGAAAGCTGTGGACACAAAAATGGTGGCTTGGAAAACGCGTTGCTGGCGAAATCATGGGTAGTCGAGGTACAACACAGCAGCCAGCAACACACCCGAGAAGCTAGGAATTGGCGCAGGGCGCAGGTCGCAAGAAGTCTGTGTGCAGGCTTCCGGTACGAGCTCACTCGTACGTAGTCGTATGGGGGTCAATCGTTCGGGTTCGGGTTGACAACAAAAAAAATTGAAAAAAATGATTTTTTTTTTGCCAGAGTCACGCCTGGAGGGAATTGAACATTTTTTTTGCCAGCGTCACGCCTGGAGGGAATTTGGTCTGAGAAAATATAAAATAAGATCAACATGTAGCATTCTGGACGGGAATTTGATCCCCTTGGAAACTCTGATGTGAAACATCAAACGGGGAACATATTCCCGGCTGAGTGGTACATGGTATTATTACTATTTAGTTTTCGGGCAAAGGTCACAGGATAAGAGGATCAGACCCAGACAGACAGAAACACAATGCATTTTTTTGGATGCGGAGACCCCAGCACACTGGGGAAAACGCACATCCTGATATGACACATACTAATAGTATATTCGGCTCGTGCGCCCTCCGCTTCAGACCTATGCACGTTCTCTACCGTAGATCAGAGCTAACTGTATGCGTTGCTGTGCTGTTCCCTAGGCGTGTTCTTAGTTAAGGCTAAATGGATGAGGCATGGGTTAGTCCGGCATTTGATATCGGCGGTGCGTGTGCTCGTATGGCGATCGGGGTGCTGGTCGTGATCGGTGTGGCGTAGGATTAACGTTAGAGCTCGGTTAGGAACTGCCAATCCGAGCAGAAACTCCCTTCGCTGTGGACGAACGCAAATAATCTACTGGGTGGGTTGGTTATACGCGTATAGGTTCCTGGTCAGGACGTTTGATAGACGCCACCACCGCAAGTGAGAGCCTTCTCTAACCCGCGTCTTGGCGCACGTACACTGGTGCCTCCTTAACTCCGACAGTTTTAGCACTAGATGTGTTTAGTGACAGATGGTGCGCGGGTTTCTTGGCCTCCCACCGTTTCCTAAGAGTTTTTTCCTTGCCCTGGCACGGTCTCCCAAGAGGGTTTACTTAACGCGGGAGGCCGGAAATGGCGGAGAGGAGGCCGCGAAGGAAGGGGCAAAGCAGCATCTTCTCTGAACCTGACCCTACGGAAGAACAACCAAGAACAACCACAGCAGCAGCAGAAGCAGTCCGACAATTTTAGCACCAGCTTTATGTAGTGTATGTAGTGATGTGCTGCTTGCTGCACGCGTGTTTAGCTGCATACCGCGTAGTACAAATATGGATACACCCGGGTATACATGTGTGAGACTTCACATCACGCTGCGTTTTTCTTGAATTCCTTTTGACGACGTGCGTACATACTTGTACATATTATACGAGTAAAGGTTAAAGGTTTCATGCCGGTTCCTTGCAAAACGCAACCACGCACCAGTTCAAAGCACACTGCCTTTTTCTTGAGTTCCTGCTGACTAAAGGTTTCGTGCTCGTGCATTGCAAAACGCAAATACCCAAGCTAGATGGCTGACGGCGGCAAGCAATATTCAGCTCGTCTCGTGATGACGTGTGGCGATCGTTGCAATCTTACCTTTGACGTAGTTGTGAGCGGATCTAGGCGCTAAATAGATAAAGGATGTGCACGCCTTTCGCACAAAAACAATGCACGGAGTATGTCATATCGCTGGCCACCCGCTAACCGTTTTGTTTTACACCTACCTCGATGTTTCCCTTCAGCCGGCATCTGGGCCCCCCAAAATTCACACCCCACCTATTGGCGGAGTCCGCCTAAGCGCACCCATAAAATAAAAACAAACATCTCTGACGCCACACAGACGAGGAAGGGTGCACTCATGCCATGCATAGCCGCAGTCGTATGATCATAGAGTCTTCGCACCCCTACAATGCCGTGATGGAGCACGTCGGGTTTTCACCGACCAGGCAGACGAGGGGGAAGGCCACCAGAAAGAAAAAGGTACTGCTGTATAAAATACCCGAGGTATACCAGGCACAGCAAGAAAATTAAACCAAAGTTCTTGATTCATTACGCCGCACTCACACCAATTTGGGCGGTCGGGTGCTCCGCGATGCCGCTACTTCTGCCCTGGGCGCGAACCCCCCCCAAGTTTGGACCCTTTTTCTGCTTGCTGCATTTTTTTTCCCACACTAAATCCAAGTAGGTTGGCCTCAAAAACGTGGGTTTAGTCCTAAAAAGGTCACGGGGGGAAAGTGTGCACGTGCGATGGAACGGGCAGAACAACAAAAATAAAAGCTTGCCCCCCCCACCCCGATGCCAGCAGCGGTCGCACGTCGACCCTACGCACTACCCCCATGTCCACAAGATTCCCATCCACACAAGATGGTTGGTAAAACCGGTTACTCCCTACGTACCCCCCCCCCCCCTTATGGCCATACGACTATGGCCGTGCACGACATGAGTACACCCCCCCCCCTTCGCCCAACAAACCCCAAAAATAGGTTATTGGACGTTTCTAGAAGGTGTGGTGTCCCACAGCCAACGCCGTGGTGAGAATGCCGAACACCAGGAAAGGTTGCGCGGTCGCCTGGTACCTGTGTGGCGTGGAAAGGAGAGAGAAGGGCGGAAGGGTAGCGGCGAGGGATATACAGCCGCGTCAGACACGAAATGCGGTCGATCGCAGTAGAGGCATGCTACCATACCAGGTGTGTACGGTAGGGTTGTACCTAATGATTTTTTTTCATGAGGGCCCCTTTTCGCATGAGGGGCTTTATACCTCACGCGAAAAACTGGTTTGGAGAAAAAACTGAAGACAAACAAACTCAACTCGGTGAACCATCCCGTCGTCTAGGCATATATCACGAATCGCGTGGTGAAACGCTCGTAACGGTATTCCAACGATACAGCATGTCTTATAAGGCGTATTCCTTATCGGGTAGTTTCTCAGTCGAAGAGCGTCGTCAGTCGCCTATGGTCAAAATGTCCCACCCTTGTCGCAAGACGCCTCCGTAGAGACAGACGCGTTCCTCCTCCCGCCTTCTCCCGGTTATTATGATTAGATTAACCCTGCACTGCCCAAATGTTCCCCCACGCTAGCTCTTCGGCATCCGTCTGTAGTTTACATAGGGTGTAAACGTATACCGGTACGAAGTAACTAGGTTGAGCCTACGTACCAGGTATGTCGTATGCCGTAGTCCGTGTTGCTTGCCGTGTTCTACATCTCTCTCGCGCGTGGTGTGTTATTCTGCACTAAATCCTAGGTTAAAACCTTTGAAATAATCGGTCGACATCCTAGCTATTATATAGTAGGATGATTATTGGTTCGGTTCAGGCAGAACAAATGAGCCCCGAACAACTACAAACACACTCGTCTATAGTATACTTAGCATATACCGGTGGAGGGGGTAAACATATATACAACTCATTGTTTGGGTCCGGGGAGAACGAAATTAACCCTGAACGACTATTATTTAGTGCACGAGTACTAAATAGCACACTTGGCGTACTTATGACAGGAGGAGGCGAAAACAGTAGCAATTTCGTCATGGTTTTGGATATTTGACACTCACGCTACTCGTACACATATTATCGGTTGGCAAGTGAAATAATGCAATCAAGCACCACTAGCTATATAGCACAGGAGGTAACTTGATACACTAAACGCTGGTGCGCACACAAGGAAACACCACAATATCACGATACCAACGGCGACCTCGAAACACACGCGGCGACGCCGAGGCGACAAAACTCTTCTGCTTTTCCTCAGCTTATCGTGTGACCTGGGGCCCAAAAATCAAACATCGATTCGCCGTACGTACACGAAATACCCACAGGGACGTTAGGAGATCCCCACCATGAGAACTACGCTGCTCTGCCGCCTCGCCTTTTACGCGCAGCGCATCTTCGCACGAAAAACAACAAAAACGTACGTACAGAAGCACAGTATGTACGTACCCACAGGGATACTCAAACAGCAAACGAACACCTTGTTCGACACCCGCATCTGTTATTTCAGCATTACATAGAACTAAGAATAGCAGTGTCGTTTTTATTAAAGAGTATTTATCCCTTTAGACCGCTTCTTCTACCTGGTACGTCGATTGTGAGGCCCGCAAGTCTGTTGTCTACGCTATTTCACGCGTTTTCGGCCATGAGAACTGGGAGACCGACCGGATCGGTTTCGCCGTTATCAAAATACCTGCGGCCTTTTGGTCGTATGGCATCTGAAACCTGGACCGGTTCTTCATTTCTTCAGGGGCGCAAGTTGAATTGCTGTTCACGGCGTTTCTTTTCAAAAAATCGGCACATGATTTCCAGAGCTTTGCTCCATATATTTATTTTCTAGAACAAAACATCGGTACATGATTTCCATAGCTTTACTCCGTATATAGGGGGCCGTTCCACAAGAAAAACAATATGGTCAACGTCTCCTGAAACTCAAACTATAAACATAAGGGAACCGCAAACGGCGCTGGATGCTGGATACCTGACGCGAAAAGACAGGTGGAGGTGGGGCTTCGGGACGGGCAGGGCACCGATTCGCCCTGTTTTCCGGGCCAAACACGCCTGCGGAGGTGCTGAAACATCTGTTTTCCAGGACAAGTGTTCGATTTCGAATGGAAATACGGCCTTAATACCTGGTAAACTTGAAGACACGTCCTAAAATCTAAACTGCGTGAAACTAGTGTCGTTTGGGCGGAGGGTGTCATTTTTTGTATTTTTGGAGCACGTTGCGGCGAGTCTACGAAATAAAAAGTCAGTCTGTCGAAAAGCCGTCAGCCGGGCACCCGAGTCGTTTGACACAAACCAATAAATCGTGCACATGGCCCGTGCAAGAAACACCCCAGACGCTGCCAACCTGGTTAGAACAGCACACGCAATTCGGTCTCAAATTGACGCACAATTCAGTCTCAAATTGACACACAATTCGGTATCAAATTGACACACAATTCGGTCACAAATTGACACACAATTCGGCATCATATTGACACAAAATTCGGTTTCAAATTGACACACAATTCGGTCTTAAATTGACACGTAATTCGGTCACAAATTAGCACACAATTCGGTCACAAAATGCATGGAACCAAACTCGGAATTACCGTATAAGACGCGTGGCAAGATAACACCCCCCCCCTCTACTAATAGGACATTTTTTTCAAACTGATTTTTTCGATAAAGGGGAAAGTGTAAACGCCGAGGGACGAGGTCTATGGAAACCCCACGATGGAATTTTCTCAAGGCCACAATTTCCGTTGTGTGTGCCCCCTAAGGGATGTTTTCGGAGATTGACCGTTCGGAAATCCATTCCGTGGTGTGTGATATCAAATCACGTGATTACAGTACACGGTAGACGCGGGTACATTTTGCAGCAGTTAAACGGTTAGTCTACGTTTAACCCGTCAACAACTGTATGGAACTGAAGGATATGTTCTTGCCGTGGTTTGTCGCACCGTAACATTTTTCGAAGTTGCACCGGGGCGCCTTTGTCATCGTAGCACCGTCGTGCGCGTAACAAGCACATCCATCCGACCATACTATCTAAGAAAACCCGCCGATACGCTCTCCTTGTAGACAAGACGGCTGCACTCTGCTGTTGCTGTTGCCGTACATTTTGATTGAGCGTCTCTGTGAGAAAAAACGAAACAAATGCATGCAGGCATGTGATTGCACATTTGTTTTGGTACGCGAGGTATATCGGCACACTTTTTGAGGTACAAATATTGACAGCATCAGACGCGTGTTCGCCTTAGATGGGCAGCACCTACTATTAATACTGCGTCCATTCTGCGGTTCCTCACGTGAGGAGGTCTATACCATTATTAGTACATATACTATTATTAAGTCATTGGTAAGTCGCCCAAAACCTGGTTTTGGAGATAAAATGGAAGCCCAAACCGATGAACCATCCCGACTTGATCCCGAGGCCTACAAGCAGGAATATCGCCGAAAAAATAGCAAAACATACTATTAATACTATTACGGGGGAGCATAGTAAACACTAGTTACTAGGACCTGCGGTAAACACAAGCAACTGTATATTGAGCTCATTTTACTAACAATCATTGGTCCTATTTACTATGATCCTCCGTAATATACACGTGCGTACTGCTCTATATTCCAACGAACGAGACATGCCTAATTGGGTATACTATACCAAATCCTCAAGTCGAGGAGTATACTATTAATAATAGTCAGAAATAGTCGTAAGACATGAGTTACTGGGTATATAGTTTCCTCTCAGTGGAGGAGTGTGTTGAAATCGCTCAGAAATAATTCGGCCGAAAACATGTGGATAGGCCCCAAAATCTATCGTATGATAGCAGGCATCACCACACAAAAACAAAGTTGGGAGCCAGCGCCGCAGCAGAATCGCGCCGCATGCATTTTGCCCTCGTCACAAGAAGTGCCTCTGTTTTTCACAGTACAAGCCTGGCATTTTTGCAAACATGGGACCCTCTTGAGGCCACTCCCTGTACTTACGGACTTTTGACAGCAAGAAAAAAACTCTTCCCGCATAGAAAAATCCGGCGAGTCCCAAAAAGTAGCAAGACGGTATGTATACATACTTGTACACATATACTACTCTGGCCGGTAGTATAATCCCCGTCTTAGGTCCAGACCTGAGCCCAAAGTGGTTCTTACTGTACAAGAAAAGCGGTTACATGCGGTTAAACCGCGCCGGGCCGCCGAACCCCCCACCGCTTTTGGATAGGTGTTCAAAACAAAAAGGCAATCGCCAAAGAGATTCACCCACACCGCATCGCACCACACGAGTCCCAAAAATCAAAATCTACATCGCACCGCACCGCACCACGGTTATAGGCATGCTTTGTTACACGATTATTACGGGACGGGGGGTGTACTCATTGTACTCATTGTACTCATGTCGTACACGGCCGTAGTCATATGACCATAGACCCTCGCGTCCCTACGATGCCGGGACGGAGCACGTTGGGTTTTCACCAACCAGGCAGTTGTGGACTGGGGGGGGGGTGTACTCATGTTGTGCACGGCCGTAGTCATATGACCATAGACCCTCGCATCCCTACAATGCCGGGACGGAGCGCGTTGGGTTTTCACCAACCAGGCAGACATTGCTTGCACCAAGCGCGAAACGCCGTGAGGTATTGGGCGAGTCGCATGGAGGGTGAGCTGCATCCTGCTAAGAACCGCCTCTGAGGCGGACTTGCATTACGGGGGGGGGGGGCAAATTAATCAAGACCAAATATGCTTAGTAAAAATACTGAAATATGTACCAGTAGGTTTTTGTGTATGCCATGGGTCCTGATTACTAGTGATTACTATGGTCCCGCGTAATAGGACTGTTAGGATTGTTAGGACTGTTAGGACTGTTAGGATTTCACCCACCTCCGTTGTGGGTACTGGACGTACAAAAAATTTGGAACTACTGCTGTGTAGAGTCAGATTTCGGCGTACGTAAGTACATTTGTGTGTTGTCTTCACATTTAACCCGTTCTTTCTACCCAACTACATCAGTACACCCAGTGTCTGTCCTGATTCCTAATCCTAGAGAGATACAAATTCCGAGGTCACAGGTCACAGACTGCTGTGAGACAGAAAAATCAAAACTAAATAAACGCAAATGAATGGGTAAATAAAGCAAGTGAAATGCCAACGTACCGGGTACGAGAACACAACGACCCGATCCAAACCAGAAAAATAAGAACAAAAAGACAATAAAAACGGATTTCTGAAATGAAACATAATACATGAATGTACAGTAAGTGTACAGTAAATAGAGTACGTAGTGCAGCAGCAGCAGCAGTAGTGCAGCAGTTAAAAAGGGTTGACCGCATCGCAACGCACAGGGTGCGGCCTTTTAAGTCTACCCGTATATACGTTGAACAGACGCTTCCTATACTGTATATATGTATATATCATACTTGGTGCGGATTCGGTCTATTAATAGGCTATTCATTATTAATGGGCCTGCGCCGCAGAAAAATAACGCGATGTCACCGATCGCCGCCGCGCAACGTAGGCCGTGGGGTCGAACAGCAGTAGGCAGTACAGCAGTATTAACAGGCAGTACTACTGCTGTAGGCAGTAAGCAGTAGGTCGTGCGGTCGAACATTACATCGTGCGGCCGAACACTAGACTATATATACCAGTAACCAATAGGGTCGAACAGTAGGCCGTGCGGTCGAACAATAGATCGTGCGGCCGAACACTAGACTATACCAGTACCGGTAACCAATAGGGTCGAACAGTAGGCCGTGCGGTCGAACAATGGTCGAACAATAGACACTAGACTGTATTATAGGGTCGAACAGTAGGCCGTGCGGTCGAACAATAGATCGCGCGGTCGAACATATGACTGTAGGGCCGAACAGTAGGTTGTGCGGTCGAATCTTAGACCGTACGGTCGAATCGTCGAATCGTACGTATACGACGTATACGTATGAAATATGAAATGCCACGGTACACACGACCACATGTTTGGTCACGTGTGTATGCATATATTATACATATGTGTGTATGTATGCAAGAAGCCATGAGCACATAGCATAGCAACAGGGGTGTACGTTACCGGTACAGCGGTAATTACCGGTCACGAAATATATTAAATTTGCCCTGGTGAAAAGCGCCTCCAAATGCATTGGAAACCCCTGGACTATCGTACTTTTTTTAGACTCTGGACTCTGGATAGACTAGCACGCTTTTCAGCACCTGTTTTTCAATAGGTTGCATTTGCTTACATGACTTCAACCTTCAACATCACGAACACAAAAAAATGCACTGCCGGCACAGGCACTGTCTACGGCTTACTATCATGTCTCTCTCTGTCTACGAAGTCGTCTGAATATGATTTCGAACTAGACATGGTCCAACTTTCCTCGTGCAGGTGACACAACAGAAGCTCTTTGTTCGTGTTCAGTAGGGATATCGACAATTTTCCTTGGGCGGGGATGATAAGGGTGCATCCCCTAGTATCCGTAAATGCCTTGCGAGAGTCCAGGTAGCGGTAATGGCATTAATCTAAAATCGGTAATTGTCGGTCCGCCACAGCTCGAAAATACGGAAACAACGTAATATACATGCCTGCCTAGCAGCTTAGCAGTCATGTTTCAGCGCCACGCACCGTAGGCCGTGCGGTCGAACAGCAGGCGGTATCATAGGGTCGACTGGTACTACGTTAAGGTCTATGCGCTGACGCGCATCGCTTAATGGAAGCGATCCCAAGCTTATTGCACGATGAACGGGTTGATTAACTGACTGCGTCGGCTTGAAAAACGATGGCAGTTTTAAGTAATCGAAAACTGCGCCCAGACCCTGAGAAAGAACCCCGTACGGCCCACCTCGGGCCCACCTCGCACGTTTAACTTAGTAAAAACATATTTACGGTATTTCCAAGTTTCAACTTCTTATTCGGGGTCTGGGTGCCAAATGGGAAGGGTCGACTGCGGGGTCGAAGCACCAAATGAGAAAAGGGTACCAGGCACATCAGGGCACATCCTAAAATTTGCGCGCTGATTGAAAATACTACTGCTGTTCACTGCTGTGCAGGCCTGCAGTCATGGCAGTTTGGTCTCTGGATGCTGCTGGTTCATCAGGCATGGCCTTTAGCGTAGGGTGTTGGGGGTTTGGATGTTGCCAACAAGGGGGCTGCTTATCTTGCAAAATCTCCTCCAATTGTTGCAGTGGAGTATTATATGTAAGGCTTTACATGTCGGCGCCCTGCTTTGTATTCCAGGTATACGGTATCACTTAACGTTGCTGCAGTAGTACACTTGTACGTACAGCTGACTGTTCATATGCTTGGTATTCTTGGGGGGGCATCGGCACGAAACCACACAAGAAAGAGCGACCATTTTCGCTTTCGGTTTCGTCTAATGGTTCAGTGCATCATGACGCGAAAATATTAGTCGTGTCATTGCATCATCACGGTTCACGCTCACTTGTTGTGTACTCCTTTTACAAAAAAAAATGTCACAGGGTACTTGTATTGAGCTCAGCACACGTACGTTCGTTTAGGCCTCTCCTTCACGCCTCCAAGATCACGCATGTGCGGTAGTTACCCGTAACAACAGAGTCTGTCGTACGTAACCGGATAATCTGCCGTAGTGTCCCCTATCCACGGTATTAAACCCGACCCGCGGTATGAAAGCCTCCCTCTAAGGGAGTGTAAATCCCGGGGACGGCTTCTGTTCATCCCCTACCGGGGATGTTAATGTTTCATCCCCGAATTTACCGTACTGACATGTAACACTTGCGATACTAATAGTAAGATAACACACCCCCTCGGACGAAAGTGCTATGTTTGAAGCTGATTCTCTCGACATCGGGGAGAGCGCCATTTTCGTTTGTGTGCGCCCCTCCAAGGCGCGTTTTGGAGAAAATCGGCTAGAATATCATACTATCAATTCCATCCCAGGGAAGGTGTTATCTTATCATACTCATTACAGTATACGGTACGCGTACGCAAACTCCCAACATGCCGAAATAAAAACGTATGTCGTCATAACTAAAATTACCCCCAAAATCTGCCATAACGTATATATGTAAATATATACCTCCTCGCTTCTGAGCCATGTATCTTATACGTAGTGCGACAGCTGACCAAAAATGAAAACGAAACACGATTACCACCCTCGGCAGACTCACTTGACGTCGTTCCCCACGGGGTCGGGGAGGAAGTACTTGAACTGGGCGAATATTTGTGGCAACACGAGCGCCGCCAGAACGGCCGCGTACGTCGGCTCCCCCACGGAGTACAGCCACGCCGCGATCCCCAGCTGGGTCGCGTCGATCGAGGCGACGCATATCCACTTGGCCTTCTCCACCCCGAACGCCACCGGCAGAGACTGGAGACCCATTTCCCTGTCGCCCTCAACGCTCTTAAAGTCGTTCACGATCGCGATGCCCAGGCCAGCCCACGAGTACAAGAGCGTCAGGACTACCACCTGAAACGAGGAGGTCGTGGAGGCGTGCGTGCGTAGGACGGGGGGGGGGGGGCGTGGCGGTTCAGAAATGATCCCGAAAATGAAGAAGAAAAAAACGTTCGCAAAAGTCTTCTCTCTTTTCGCGCATGATTCCAAAGGTAAAGTTCGCAAAAGCCTCTATTTAGCGCATGCTGCAACAAGTTAAATTCGCAAAAGTCTCTATTAGCGCATGGAGGCGGGCCGGGCCGTCCAATGTGTCGGAGGCACCGCTGTCTACGGCATGCCACTAGCGGCGAGCTAGGCGGAAACAGCACCTCTTTTCAGGAAAAATCTCTCCTTGAAGAAAAATTATGGACGTGCAGACGTTTTCGTCATGCACAGACAGCATTAAGGCTCTTCGTTCACTCAAAAATATTTGTGGCGCCCCCCCCCCTCCCCGCTGACGAGTACGAGCGACGAAAACCATCATGAGGCTGGCTTTTATCACGAGGCTTGCAGAAAAAAGTAGATGGACCGGGACCGCAAGCTTCACTGGTGAGCGTGATCAAATCACACGAATACGTTTAACGAAACCCTTTTTTCACCGCAAAAACGATCCCACTCTTATTCCGAGTGGTTTGTCCCCAAAAAACGCGGCTTAACTTTCAAGGGGGTGAACTAACTTTCTTTTCGGGCTTCAAAGGGAAACATTGACACTAAAACATGACGGCTACAGCAGTAGTAACGGCCATTACGTGATTGGTGTATTATATGATATGATATGATACAATGGTTGGTGTCCGAGTTACAATGGTTGCAACGGTTGATGCAATACAAGGAGCCAGTCGTACCGCACGGGCGCAGCAGCATGATCGGTCCTACCCCTACGTACTGCTGGGCGTTCACGCTTCCCGTAGACAGTTGATAGCACCAAATCTATCATTTCTTGTGGTCGCTATCCCTTACATCCCTTATAAAGGGTCCCTTATATCCCTTAAAAGGGGTCCGTCCCAAAAAGGGCGTGTAACCATCAAAACGCCTCCAATGCACGGATGCAGACAAATATACATATACTTCTATGTATATATATATATATATATCTCCCCGAAGACCGACGGCACCCGCATCAACCGATCGACAGACGCGACCCCCCCCCCCCCCCCCCCAAACAAAAGCAAAAGGGAGCGCTCTCTCGCCTGAATGTTAAGCTCCCCGAACATGGCCTGTCCGCACCACCACGGCAACGAGATGTACGACGATCCCAGGGCGTAGTTCCCCAGCCAGCCGTTCTGCTTCAGCTTGATCGGCGGCGCCGAGTAGATGTAGGAGATGAAAGACCCGAAAGTGGAGAGCGCCAAGATTGTGGGGAATTCGTGACCGGCCCACACGTCCAGCCCGTAGGCAATTCCGAGCCCACCCAGGAGCAGAAACCAAATCTGCTCAATCACTTGTTTCTGCGCCGCCAGGGGGGGGGGGGTGTACTCATGTTATGAATGGTAGTAGTCGTACGACCATGGACCCTCGCATCCCTACAACGCCGGGACGGAGCACGTCGGGTTTTCGTCGAGCAGGCAGGCGTTGGGGGGGGGGGGGGGGGAGAAGCCACACGTTTGGACGATAAGTGGGAGGCGCGACCTGGATTCAGAAGACGAATGAGAGGTATGCGATGAACGAGTGGAGTGCCTTGGTGCTCGCTGATGACAGGACCAAGGGTACGTCACATCGATCGGCGATGGCAACCAACCTCAGGGAAGAGCCGGTTGGGTTCGGTTTTGGTGGAGACTGCTATCTGTCTCATTTGTCAATCCCGCCACTACTACTCTTTGCTACTGGAGGTACGTCGCATGTAATTTCTACAGCATGGTTTACTGTACACGGAAGCTACACCAGAGGTAGTACATGGATGGTGCGGCCAGACACTAACGCACGACGCAACGCACGCGGGCGACAAAGGGGACACTGACCTCTGTGATGGCACCCGACGGGATAGGCCGGTATGGTTCGTTGATGGCGTCGATCTCTCTGTCGTACCAATCGTTGATTGTCTAAGCGGACCAAGAGAGAACGGAAGAAGGGGGGGGGGGTCGTCCGGGAAGTTGAAAACGAGACGTCGACGCTTCTTCCAGCGAATGCCAACCTGAGGATCGCTCGACAGGCATACCAGGTATATCGTCGGCTGCTCTGTCAACGACAACTGCTGTAATCTCACCCTGAGGCGTCTCGATACGGGGGCGCTTCAGCACTCGACACAACAACCAGTGCACAACATCAACATGTAGTATTTTTACGCCGTGGCATGTTAAACTCGCCCATATTCATCGTATATATCGTGATACAAGAACTACCGTACAAAGAGACAAAGTACCCGGCATAGGTATTATACCTGATACATACGTTTCGTAACTGTCAGCCCGTTTACTATGACGGGGTGGGCTATTGTTGTAGTAATAGGCACCAACGATAGACCCAAAAACCAGGTATCCCCCTATGTTTATACACCATATTTGGTTTTGAATACTATTAATACTATTAGTATACTATGTTCCCCCGTAGTACTGAAAAAAGAAAGAAGAAAAAAGTGTTCCTACATACGTATATACTTAGTAATACGGGGGACCATAGTAAACACTAGTAAATAGGACCTACGGTAGACACCAAAGCCTATCTATTTACCTATTTTTACTAAAAATATTTGGTCCTATTTACTAGTGTTTACTATGGTCCCCCGTAATGGTTGTCCTCGGATGGTGGGTGTAGCTGTGAAGGGTGTATAACCATACCATTCCGCCCAGAACCACGCCGTGTGGGACCTCGAAGCCGAAACGGTCGCGTCAACCCCATCCAAAAAGAGCAAACCTTGAAAGTCTCAGGAAAAGGACAACAGGCTGTGCGAGGGTAACGGCGACCGACCTGTGTGTAGCCCGTGAGGAAAGGCCCGGACAGCACCATGCAGCCCAAAGCCTTCAGCAGGTCCTGCGAGCCCAGGTCAAAGCTCACGTCCCCTCCGAAAGGGTTCCACCAGTGGTAGTTGCCTGCACACGCCGAAAAGCGAACGGTCCGAAACTGAGCGGTAAGTGTCGAGCGAAAGCCCCTTCGTGCGTTCCGACGGTTGCACCCCATCCGCCCCGGTTCTTCTGGAGAGGTGGAGGCGAGCGTCGGTTACATCGCGACTCGCTACATGTGCGCGTGAACATGTTATACCTCGGGTAGGCATCACGACACGGCATCACGCTGGCACGCTACGGCAACTTCGCCGTGAGGGTAACCTTTTGCTTGCTTGCTTGACATGTGGACCACCCCATTACGACCAGTATGGTATAGTGTATACTACCGTAGCGCTAGGCAGCTCCTGTTAGCAGTACAGAGTCGCTTCAAACACAATCGTGCCCTATGCCCGGCTCCGCATCCAGTTGGGGTTCTCTGTGACCCAGGGCTCGGGACAGTACCAGCATGACGTATACGTACTCACGCCATGTATTACTCTTAATGCTGCTGTGCGATCCGGAGACCACGGCCTGTGCTCTGCTCTGTGGTTGACGTTACCCACTGCAAACCTATTTCGACTCTAATTTCAAGTACTTCCCCCAAAACGCGGGAGCATTGCAACTGAAAAGTGGTGGAAGTGCGCGCCGCGCCGAGTGTGAAGGGGAAGTCAACCGACTTGTCGGCGACCAAAAAACACGCGATAAGACTTCCTCACGCACCTGACGCTGCCGCCCCGCAGAGCACGCCCCAAATGAGAGGGATCCACGTGACCGGCTTGGTGAGCTGGATACGAATCTTCAAGATGTCCTCTGTGGTTGAGGCGCCTGGTGCAAAAACAAACGTGAGCTTAGCAGAGGAGAGCAGCAGTGTCTACGACTTGCCCCAGCTACTCCGACAGATTGGTTGATGGCCCACACTGACTTCTCGTTACATCAACCATCTTAGAACATTCCGAGAAATTTCCCAGGCTGGGTCAAGGTCTATACGTACAGCCTTCGAGGAGGGAACGACAAACATCGGCGAAAAGCGGTCTGCCACGAGGTATCCTGGGTTTCGAGGCTGTGTGACAATGCAAAGGCCGCAACAGTAGTAGGTAGTCGTGCCGCAACCGCTTCTTCCACGCTTTGAGGGCTTACGGATAGGCATCGCGAGATGCATACACCTTCATCCGGACGCCTCACGCGCGGGGAAATAATCTTCCCGGCAATGCTGTTCGTATACGATGCGGATGTGACGCGCTCCCGATCACATTTTTCGTCGGATTTGAGGGAACTTGGTTCTCAGGCCCGAGCTGGTGATATTTTCGACAAAAGATTATCATTACACAGGGGGCAGATATCCCCAACGAATCGATACCCTGCTGATATGATATGATATGTTCACATCAGGTACGAACACGTGGGAGCCTCAATCCGGAATACGGGTACCACGTCCGTATTGGCTCCGACGTACACATTACCCGAGAAACGCGCATCAGCGCGCCACAGCGTCGTGTATGTCCACTCGTAGGATCGTGGTCACCGCCTATCCTTACTCTGCTCTTCTTCGAAATGAACGCCAGGTCATACCCGGTAGGCACGCATGCCCTAGGGGCCCAATCCTGCGCTCTGCTGCAGTCGGCGATGTATACGGCAATGTACCGTCCCTTCGTGCCTTCCCCTTGCACTTACTAGAGCTGGGAGACGGCACGACCTAAGTCACCAACTATTAATAGTTGTTAGTCGGACTACAGTAAAGCTACTATTATACTATTAGTAGTAGTCATCTCCCGGAGTTGCCAACTATCCGACTTATCGGGTTTCCAAGCTCGTTTGTATATACAGAAGGGTTGTTGAATGCGGGATAGTTATCTTTTTGGGCGGGGCCCCCTCCACGGGATACACTCTTTCTCTTTTTGGGCGGGGCCGCCTCCACCGGGTAGGGGGCCGATTTGGGCTCGCTTCGCTCTGATTGTAGACTATTAATAGTCGACAAGTCGGCTGCCGACCTAAAGTCAGTTAGTTGGCTAACGAAATAAGTCGTGAAATGCTGCCGACTGACACCTCTAGCACTTACCCTTGAGCCCCAGCAGTTGCCTGAAGGCACCCCCCGCGCCCTCCCCCTCGGGCGTCCCTCCCTGAGTTTCGGGCGTCTGTTCGGCCATAAGCGGCGCCAGAGAGCCTGGCCTACTCAGCGGAGAGCAAGACCCAAGACAAGGAAGGGACAAGCAAGGGGGTATGTACTTGAGCCTCTACATGTGTGCGGGGATCGGGAGGCGGGTTGTGGAAACACACCCCTGGATTCCATTGAAGTACCAGGTATATACCAGGCATATTACGATATCATACCTGTGGATACCTATGATACTGATGTACTGCTGTAGTACCTACAGCCTATGATACGTACAGCAGGCCTGTGGGTACGAATGATCGGTACTGGGGGCGCTTTGAGAAAACGCCGTACGACGTAGTGACACATGTTCGCATGTTCAGTCGTTGAAGGTTGTGATGCTTGTTTTGGCACAGGAAACCACTCGGCGTGCGCGCAATCAGTTGGCTTTGGCAGGCCTACGAGAGCTCTGTAAGGAAAGGACTACTAGACGCATAGACACACCTGGTCGACAGCGCGCTTCGCTGAAAGGGATAAAAGCTCTTGGTGTCGGTGTCTTGGGGAGAAGACATGCTGGAAACATGTCTAACAGCAGTGGCCCTCCTAATAGAGCTCGCTCTGGTTGAAGGCAGTACTGGAACGTGGAACGCCCCAGCCCCATGAAGGGACAGAGCCACGAAGGACGAAAGAACGCGGGCAGACACCATTGGTGCTACTGTCTGTGATATACCGGTATATGTGTTTGGAGGTGTCGTTATCGAACGTGAGGCAATAGGGAGTTCTAGAGAATTGGAGTGCTTTATTGTGGATATAGGTAGGGGATACGGTTTTCGTGCGACGACCCCCTGTTTGCGCACCGCACCGGCGCGGCGGGGCTCCTCCAAGCAGGACTAGAGGAGCCTGCGCGGGCAGGAGGTCCGGCCACAACTCTGATCTCAGTTATGAATCGCTACACGCTCACGAAGAAGCTCGGCGATGGTACCTATGGATCGGTGCTGAAGGCGGTGAACCGGCAAACCGGAGAAGAGGTCGCCGTCAAGAAGATGAAGAAGTTGTTCACCAGGCGAGCGCACAGCATTCCCAAACGTTTTCAAACTACGAACATAGGCCGCTGGCTTAACGTGTAACCATGCACGCGGTTGTCGAGTTGCTGGCCGAAGCCACACGTGGTTGGCGCGCGAAGTAGAGTATTAGTATTTGCGGTGATACCATGATGCATCGCTAGTCGCCTTTTTGTTGAAGAGGCGGAGGAGATCTATGACGAGATCATCAAAAGAAACCGAAAAAAACGGGCAGTCCCAGTATATCCTGGCCCGTCGCGCATCAACGAGCTTTGCGCAGCCATCCTGCCACGCGTAGGCTAGAGCAAGCTTGCGTGGTCATCTTACGTGCCCTGGGGTCGGTGGGAGGCGCTCAAGCCTCCAACTGCACCATCCCCTCCAAAGAGGATACTGCTTGCGGTATTGCCGTTTTGTACTGGTATAAAGTCTGGTGTAGTACTCGTCCTGTTTTCACTCAAGTATGATACGTATCGTATCGTGTACATTTAATTTTTAAAATATGAGCACCAGGTACTGGTATGATAAGTACTGCTCGTACGTACTGGTGCTGACTGCTGTATCCACATGAGGATGCTGTTTATTCCAACGCAATAGGTCGGCGCCCAAGCCTCAAAGTGCACCATCGCCTCTAACTCTAAACCAGGAAACTGCGACATTTCGATATGGCCGTTTTGTATACGACGAGTAGTAATACGAGTAGTGCTTTCCCTTGTTCAAGTACGTATTGTATGATACCTGGTACGTTTAGTATTTAATGTACTGCTACGAGTATCTGTATCTACGTCAGGATGATACACGTACACCAGTACCGAGTACCTACGTTTCCGTCCGGTACAGCAGCAGCAGTATACGATAGTCTGGCTATCTGGTTGTATCGCATGTGATAAGTTGTAAATTACTCGCAGTTCTCGGGAATCCAATTTCGTGCAAAGCGACTCGCCGCGGATGCATCGTAGTATCAGCGCAAATACTACAGTCTTACCATGCTGGTGTACCTGTCCCACTGAAGCGTCATGCTGGTATCGGGGTGGATGTGCTCGTACCTTGCACATACCGGCCCTCTGATGATAAGGCATTCCATAAGAAGGGCCTCCCAAAAGAACCTCAGCCTTGGATTTTGGGCGAAATAAGAAATTTGTGACCGGCTATACTGAAGTTAGTGTGGTACACACACCTTTCTCAATTAAGAAATCTAGCCTGAGCCAGTATCCCGGTTTCTTATTTCTTACTAAAGCATTACGTAAAGGGCCTGTACTATATATAGCTGTATAGCACTGCAGGTACATACAGTAACATTAGCATGATCAGCAGTACGAGACGCGTAGGATGAACCTGCTCGCGCAATGCCCTAAAATACCTCGAAAGTGTCTCATCGACGCGTCAAGCCTTTTCTACGCTGCATCGTGGAATAATCCTCATCTTGCGCACCGACTTGAAAAAGAATGGGTCGCTTGACGCCGCTTTTTTTTGTTGAAACTCCAAAGCTCGATCTCTCAAACCCCTTTAGGAGTGCAGTCCCACTGTGCTGCGTGCATTGTGTGCATTGTGTGCATTGTGGCGAAAGAAGACTTGGAATTAGACTAAGGTTTAGGTTTCTGAACAGCAATGTAGTAGTAAAAAAGGGTTAAGGTACCTTGAAAAATATATATAATAATAAGTATGTACCGGCAACGTGCAATGTTTGCGGTACGTAGGTTCCTATTTTTGTCACCGGGGTAATTTTGCGATCACCGACACCATACAATATTTGTAGCAGCTTGGCATGGCCGAAGTAGCCTCCAGTGCCTT
This sequence comes from Saccharina japonica, assembly GCA_008828725.1. Classification (NCBI taxonomy): domain Eukaryota; class Phaeophyceae; order Laminariales; family Laminariaceae; genus Saccharina; species Saccharina japonica. Next base: position 664,682 of record MEHQ01003789.1, on the reverse strand, counting down.
TGAAGAACGAATCTGATGATAGGATTATACCAATAGGTTATAAGGACGGCTCGAGCATTTTGAAGTTCCAATCTCGTTTTCGGTTCACACGCCTTCCAGGTACCGGCATACAGGCAGCAGTACCAAGGTGTATACCGGTAGGTGTGTCTCTTTACTTTTTTTGGTTATTGTAAAAATTGGTCACGGAACTGGCTATTTTTTATATTACCATCGTGCGGCCCCGCCTGAGTGCCCATCCTGCCTGTCATACCTGTAGACTGTAGACTCTTCCTTGTGAAGTTGGCAAGAAAGGGCTAAAAAAAAGAAAAATCATCGTGAGACCCCACTGAATTTTCTTCTTTTTTGTTTTGCTGTTCCTGCCTACTATACCTGTAGACTTCTCCTTGTTACGTTGGCACAAAGGACAAAAAAAGAAGATAACCGTAAGACCCCGCCCGAGTTTTCGTTTTTTTTTTTTTTTCCCCTGCCTACCTGTAGACTCGTTCTTGTTGTGATGTTGGCAAAAGAGGACAAAACAAAATAAATAATTGTGAGACCTCCCCTGAGTTTTCGTGTTTAAGTTTCTGCTTTTTCCTGCCTATCTGTAAACTCCTCCTTGTTCTGTTGGCAAGGAGGGGTCGGAAAAAACAACACACATAGCGATAAAGCTGGCAATTGTCGGGGCCTCGCAGGGAATCCACGATCCATGCCAGACCGGTGCACAAAGCATCGGTACGATCATGTGGATGCAGATCTAACGGGGGCTCCAGAACGGGAGACTCAAGTCTCTCCGTCTCGGTCCGCGGTGGGCAGGTAACCGGTCACGGTAGCTCGGCCGAGCAGGTATATAACCGGTCACGGCAGCTCGGCCGGAGTGTGAGCGCGCTATATCGTGCTCTCGCGCTCTCACATTACGTGTATGTATGATGTTGTCGCAAAAGCTCGCCCGCGGTGACTAAAAGGCAATTGGAATCTGCGGGGGAAAATATCTAAAAAGATAGCTATTCAGGCAAAGCCATCGGATGATTTACAGTTTCTAGACGTTTTCGACAACACGCAAAGAGACTCGGGTCTACCTGTCGGGAAACCCGGGTATAGTTTGAGCGCCTTCAGGTGTTCTCGCGTTCTCACATTATGTGTATTAGCCTGTCGAAAAAGCCCGCCCGTGGTGGCGAAAAGGCAGTTCGAGTCTGCAGGCTGGGATCAAATATAATTGGAAATAAAAGGCAGGGCCCAGACGCCGGGGGTGGTTGCCAGTTCCCCGACGTTTTCGACATCACGGAAGAGACGCAGGTCACGTAAATACGCATATATATATGCAACCATGCGTGATATTTGTGCAGGGTACATGATTGCTTTACTTACTAACCCATTGGTACGAGCGTGCGGTAGTTACGCAGGCTAAGCAAAAGTAAAGCCGACAACAGCCCCCTCGTCTGTACTACGAATAAGTCATACTGCGAGGTGCTGCATGTTACCTACACACAGCGTTACGTGTCTGTAACCCAGCACCATGATTTTCCGGCTTTGACCACAGCTATACTACAGTACGTACGTCCCAGGCGTAGGGGCCTAAAAAGCGGCAAGTGCCCTGTTATCAGGCGTCTAGGAGGAGCATACAGCATTACTATTACGGAGGGCCATAGTAAACACTAGTAATACTAGTAAATAGGACCTACGGTACCCACAAAAACCTACCACTCTGTCCCGAAATATAAGCACCGTTTTCACTCAATATTAATATGCAAAATGTGCTTATATTTCGGGACAGAGTGGTATACTGCTGTACCTGGTATGTATTTACCTATGTTTACTAAAAGTATTTGGTCCTGTTTACCTGTTTACCTGTTTACCTGTTTGCTATGATAGTATGATCGTCATGCGTGTGTCTCTCACAGCTCCTTACTTAATACAGTAGTGGTCCCTCTATAGTGCCGTCTGCCCTCTATAGTGCCGGTGAAATCGCTTGGCAAAAATGTGATCAACCAGAGTGTGGCAGTGTGCGGAGTATATAAAGTAGTGCCGGTTGCTGCTGTATGTGCCGGTATTGTTGGCTGGTGCATACGGGCACTATATAGGGACCGGCACTACTACTGTGTCGCACTTCGGAAACACACCCTACCCTGCCCCGGCAGCCCGGTCCGCTTCGTGTGGCCGATGCTGTACTATAATCAAATATTTTTTTTCGGTCAAAGTTTCCCTATGAAGCCCCAAAATATGCTTTTAACCCATTCAGAACTGAAAACAATGCCCAACACTAATTCCAAGTAGTTTGTCCCCAAATTCATGGGACCATTTCTTAACCCATTCGGAACTGAAAAAAAGGCCCCACACTAATTCCAAGTGGTTTGTCCTCAAATTCATGGGACCATTTCTTAAGGGGTTAAGTGCTGCCTTTATCAATTGGCCCGAGAGTAGGAACGAATGCTATTTGCCAGCAGTTGGAGATGAACACGTGTCATCGATTGCCAATGTGTGCTCCGAGATTTCATGTGATCCGTACAAACCCTGGAATCTGTATTTTTGCCTGTAATCTGTGTTCTATTTGCTGAAAAGGTTCGAGCTTTTTGTTCCAGGTATGCTGGCTGTGAGCTTATTCTTGCTGCAGATCGCCGTGCAGGGTAGGGATGGGCACCTTTTGGCGATATCACCGCATCGATACCGTACCCCAGGCTCTACGAACTACCAGGCATATTTGGAGCAAATACTGCAATTTCGAGAGTACTATTAATAGTCTACGGTGTTGTCAAAGACAAGCTATTACCTGTTTGTGTTTTGAACTGCCAGATATGAATACTATAGCATAGTAGTATAAGTATGTTGTACTGTTCTATAGCCTGAGAAGAGAACTGCTAAATGATTGCACTATGTATGAATACACCGGGAAAAAAGTAGCAGTATTCATATCGTAACGCCGTGTGGTGTTGAGCGCCCGTCACACTCAAGAGAAGCTTATTTTACTGTCTGTATACTGTTGGAACGTATTGCTCTGTCGTCTTTGTCCACCTATCTGCAGAAACGTCAAGACTAAAGGAAGACCTCGCTCATACTCGTACCATACCTCTTTGCGACGTTGCCCGCAAACGCTCATTTTTTTTTTTTTTCGTGCGGCAGTTGGGAAGAGTGCATGCAACTCCGAGAGGTGAAGTCGCTGAAAAAGCTGAGCCACCCCAACATCGTCAAGCTGAAGGAAGTAATCCGGGAGAACGACGAGCTTTTTTTTGTGTTCGAGTTCATGGAAGGGAACCTCTTCGAGCTCATGCAAGACGTGAGCATTGTAATGCGTATGATACGGTACATAAAACACCTGTCCCCGTTGCAACAGCACGTGTTGGGGGTTTTCCTACAACAGCATGGCTTTTTCCTTTTCTTGTGCGGCCGAACATGCGGGGTGGCCTGTGGCCTCCCGGATCCTGCTGCCTCTTATATAGCCTCTTTGGGACCCCTTTTAAGAGATGTAAGGGAGATACCACTGTGGGCGTAAATATAACGACCGCTTGGTCTTCTGAGGAGTGTCTAAATGGCCCTTATGTTTCCGCCCAGAGTGGTAAGGAATAGGTGAGATTCATGCTACGGTAGAGGGTTTTTTTCTGAGCGTGGGCACCTGAGGAACTCTGTACCTCTCCCAAAGACTGATTTACTACAGCAGCAGCAGCAGCAGCAGCAGCAGCAGTAGGAGGAAAAGCAAAGTGCTACGAGTACATACCCGATCCACAATCCCATGCCCCAGAAAAAAAAATGAAGAATATTTCCTCACAAGAATAAAAGGCCGGCCATTTTTTTGTTAAGGAGCAACCCGGTCTTTCAGAAACGTTTTACGAGTCAAAAACAGCGCGTGCCTCTTTTGCAGCGATAGCGACCAAAACAATGCTTACTTTCGTGGTATCAACTGTCTACGAGTAGAGCTAGAGCGCCCAGCAGTAGTACAGGTAGAATCGAACATGTTGCGACTGTACCGTACGAGTGACTCCTTGCATTGCATCAACCATTGCAACCATTGTAACTACTATTAATAATAGGACACCAACCACGTAATGGCCGCTACTACTACTACGGGTGTAACCGGCAATTTTGTATCTCCTTGTTTTGCTCTCTGGAATTGGTTGTTGCCAAGGCGTGCAAGGAGGGGGGGGGGGGGGGGTGCATGCTTAAGTTTTTGCGGGTCAAGCCAGCGAAAAGAAAACAGCAAAGAACCTTCGTCGGTTTCGTTTCGCGCCAAGCCGAACGCGCCAATCTCTCACGTAATCAGTTTATGTCGATTCGGACACACTTTCTTTTGTGACTGTCGCGGGAGGGAGGGACGTTCAAAGCCCCTTTGTGTGTCCGTTGGGAAAAGCTGGAACGTATCAATGGATTTTTAAACGGCCAGTTAGGTATCGGCGGAAAATTTATTATCGTTTCTGTACTCCTTTAGCAGCTAGTGCTTACTGCTTATTGTCGTTTCATTATCCCATGAGTAGCTCGTGCTTTGCTGATTACGATCGTTCATCTGTTAGCCCTTGAGCACGTACTGTAGCTTGTGCTTACTGCTGCTGTGCTGCTAGAGTGTGGGTGGCAATTTATTGAGGGAGTCTGGTAGCTGAAGGCCCTACCTACCGGTAGGCTTGTAACGGACGGCTTGCCTTTCTGTTTTTGTGGAAGCTGTTACATGTGTCTGTTCCATGTGTTATTTGTCTTTCTGCTTTTTGGAAACTGTTCCGTTTTTGTGTTGCTCGCTGGCCTGTCAAAAACGTTTGTCTGTTCCTCTCCGTTTTCGCTTCTGGCCGTTCCGTTTCCAGCGCGGTCGAACCTTCCCGGAGCCCAAGATCCGAAACATCATGTTCCAGATGATGCAGGGCATTGCTTTCATGCACAAGCACGGCTTCTTTCACCGCGATATCAAGCCGGAGAACACTCTCATCAAGGTGTGACAGTGTAACAACGACAACATAAGGTCTTTTGACGACCACAGCAGCCTAGATTGCCACGATTCGTTAGTGGAAAATAAACAATAAACGTCAATGATGCTACACAATACTACTGTAGTAGTCAAGTAGTAGTGGTAGTCGTATTCATAGCGGTTGTATCGGTAGAAGTAGCAGTAGCGGGGGTAGTATTCGTATTATTACGACGCGAGTTTCTAATTTTGACCATGTCTCTCGTGATAGGGGCCCCTCGCACCAAAATTGGGTTATTTGTCACTATTTGTTGCTGTTCGGATTGGCAGTTCCGAACCGATCTTTAACGTGAACCCTAACACCGACCACCACCAAGCCGATCGCCATACACACACGTGCTAAATGTAACACGTAGGGAACAGCGCGGTAACGCATATCGTTGTCGTACTCTACAATAAACAACCACAACAACAACAACAACAACAACAACAACAAAAATAATAATATGACTCTGTGGTGGTTCCCTACGCGCCCCGCAAAAGGGATTGGTGGTGTTAGTGATCATTTTTTTCTTGCTCTCGTGCTGTCTCGCCCAAGTGCCACGCACTGCGAGCTTGTTTTCGACGAGAGTGCACTGTTCGTGATTCGTGGTATGTAGAGTTTCGCTGGTGACGCGGTGGACCAGAAAAACCGACAGAACGCGTCCCGAGCAACGCAAGGAAATTTTATAATCGTAGTAAGAGTTAACTCTTTTTTCCACCGAAAACAAAATCCCTCTCTGATTCCAAGTATTTCCCCCCGCAAAACGTGTGCAGTTCGTAAGTAAGATGGGTTATCAGCCAGTTGCACGATAAAATTATACGTTGAAAGGATACAACGGTCTAAAACGCCCGCGATATAACGTGTAGCGCGAAGCTGAAGCGACCAGCCGGCCGGCCCTCTGGGGGGGGGTATATGGAGGCGTTTTCCCCCCGGAATCTCCATACGAGTAGTGAACAAACTTTGCTCCAATGCTTGCCCCCGCCGTCGCCCGTAAAACGCTCCGATACCCTCCCTACCCGTGCCAGGGTGATACCGTCAAGGTCGCCGACTTCGGCCTAGCGCGAGAAATACGCTCGCGGCCACCCTACACAGACTACGTGTCGACCAGGTGGTACCGTGCGCCCGAGGTTCTGATGCGGTCGACGCACTACAACTCGCCCATAGACACGTGGGCGTGCGGGTGCATCATGGCGGAGCTCTTTGCGCTGGGAGCGCTGTTCCCAGGCACGAGCGAGGCCGACCAGGTGTATAAGATTTGCTCCGTGTTGGGGACGCCGACAGCGGAGACGTGGCCCGAGGGCCTCAAGCTGGCGGCGCAGATGGGATTCCGATACCCACCTTTCGTCCCTACCCCGCTGGCGCAGCTCGTGCCCAACGCCAGCTACGAGGCGCTAGCCCTCCTCTCAGACCTCCTGCAGTTCGACCCGTATCGTCGGCCGACCGCGAGCCAGTCGCTACAGTACCCTTTTTTCCAGGCGAACGCTACGCTGGCCTCGTCCGCCGACGTAGGCTCCGGGGGCGGGGCCGGGTCGCACCAGCAAGGGTTTCCATCTGGAGAGGGGGAAGCCGCGCAGGTTCTTATCCGGCAGGCGAGCTTGGCCAACTCGTACCAGGGTGGAGCAGGGTCCTCCGTGAAGGTGAGGGGGGACTTTGCAACTCGCTCGCACCTCGATTTGGTACAAGCTCGTACTGGTATGTGGTGGGCGTTGTAAAACTCGTGAAGGCGTTTGGGGAAAGGGGGGGGGGGCGGGCGGTTTTGTGAGGGAGACGACGAGTCTTGGGGCCAGGAGGGTCCAGTGCCGGGCATCCCATACGTTAGGGTTTACGATTTTACTTCGAAGTATATATTTAGATCACGTGACATTATTTCCAGCAGCATGAAACGTAGTTTGCTTACCGCTGTACTGATTGATGGGTGTTGACGATGCGGGATTGCTACTGATGGGATGCCGCTCGCTGTTCTTGCCTCTTGTCTGTTTTGCCGCCGTAGCAGCAGCAGCCCGTAGGGATGGGACAACGAACCTCGATAGGAGAAAAAAATGCGTCTGGCGTCAGCCACGCGGGGGGGGGAAGGTCGGGGCCGGGGTCAGGGAAAGGGTTGGGGTCGGGGGGCTCACACGGTTTCGGAGGCTGGCGAGGAGGGGGGGGTTCAGGAGCAGCAGGGGCAGCAAGAGCCCCTGGTGCTTCAGGGAGTGGCGTGAAAGCGTCTCATCAAGTTGGGGGATACGGCTCAAGAGGGGCAAACGGCGCTTCCGGCGGGGCTAGCTCGGGAATGATGGCCAGAATACCGGGGGCTGGCTCGGGAGGAGCTGGAGGTGGGCTGCATACGAGGCGACTGTCTGCCGGCGTAGGGACGGTGGAGGTCTCGAGCAGCGCGGGGCGGGTTTCCGCGGGGGGCCGCGACGGCAGCAGCGGCAGCTCCAAGCCCCGCAGCGGACGGTACACACGATTAGCTAGGTATGGGCCAGGGCTGGGCTCTGCCCAGGCGCAGGGTTCCGCGTCGAAGCAGTACAAGGCGCCGCAGGCGCGTTCGTACAACCTGCGCTCGGGAGCGGCGCAGTACGGCGCGGCAGGGTTGGGTGGTCTTGGTAGCGGTGGCGGCGGAGGAGCCGTCGGCGGTGGGGTGGGGGCGGGAAGCGCCGGCACGAGCGTTCTTGCGACACAACGAGCGGGGTTGGGGGGCGTGGCGGGAGCGAAGCCCCCATATGGTGGGGCTGTTGCCGGGGGAAGCGGGGGAGGCCTGCAGTCTTACGGCGGTCGGCGGGGATCGAACTACGACGATCGGGGAGTGGGGGGGGCGGGGGGGGGGTAGCGGGCGAGGGTTTGGGGGGGGCGGGGTTGGGTTTGGACGGCATAAGTACGGCTGAGTTGGCGTGTATGAAAATAACATGCCGACTCAGCACGCACTGGTTTCCGCTTTTTATTTTCCAGTCCGGGGCGAGCTTAGACGCACGGGGAGAATTGTACAGCAAGCGAGGACAACTCCTTGAGGTTTTAGCGCTGGCTTTTTGCCGCGCTGTTCTTGCGGCGGTGTCCCTACCATGCCCCCCCCCCCCCTCGTTGTGTGTTGCGAGAAGATGTATACCGCGTATGCTTCTAGTGGGTTTCTGTTGCTGTTGGTAGCACGCGAAGAGCACGCGACCGACGTGCTAGAAATGGTGGGGATGGCTTTGAGGGGGAGACAGTAGGACGACTTACGGTCGGCCAGTGCACACTTGTGCGGTTGGAGCGCAGCGTAGAAAAACACTAGAGAAGGAGAGAGAGAGTCGAGTGCTAGCCGACCGCGACTATTATTGATAGTGCGTGAAATAGTAGCATTATTATTGCACGTCGTTCGGTTTTTCCCAGTTGGTCGGGTGGGCATGTGGGGGTGTTTGGGTGAACGCCACGACGTCGCCGTTTTACGACAAGTCCTTTCACGTGAGGACTCCGCGATTTTTCAAGGGAAAAACCGTGTGGTATGCCTGTGATACAACTACTACTACTACTGTACTTTGCCTATCGGGTTCAAGAGGCCCAGCAAGTTCGTCGTGCCGTCAGTCTGATGCATGGCATGCGGCTGCTTCCTGTACAAGTACTCGTACAATAGATTTACGTATACACCAGGTACCTCGTATACGACAAGTAAAAACAATCAAACGAGATGTTATTCCAGTCAATTCTATCATCGATTTCGAATCTTGAATGTATAGGGTGTGACAGGTGTTGTTGGATGAAATGTGGTGCATCTCCTCTTCTTACACAAGTGAAACGAGGGCACTCTTGTTTTCGCGTGTACGGCGAGTTTCTGCTTGAGTGCTCCGGCCGATAGCAACGAAATACATGGGAATCTTGGGCCTTGGGCGAGAACACCACCATCCCAACTTTCAATGTTTTATGTATACTTATTTCACGATGGTAACAGTATTTTACGATGGTTATAGTGCGCGAGGCGTACCACGTACCGGATGTACACCTGGTATGTTTTGTGGTTTCGGGAATGGCGAAGCAGCGGGTACCTCTCCCGACGAGATTGATTTTACACTAGGAGACCCCTTTCTGGCCATTTCGCGGGGAGGCGCACCCCGTCGTTTTTTACGTAGCCTACGTACGTACCGTTTCGTGGGGTTGGGATGCATTCAGTACACCATTGTGACAGCAGCACCTTTCTCCCCAAATCATTAGAGTATCGCCAATAAGCCCGAATTAATGTGCCCGCCGGCCTCTGGCCGAAAGGCCGTACCGCCGAATCGCGACGTTCCCCGCCAGAAGGGGTTGTTGGTCTCGTTGTCGAGAACGTCGGAACAAATAATGAACGACGAGCCCAACGACACTCCTTGTTTTATTACGAGGTATCGCAGTAGTAGTACATGCACCCCGGCGCCCGATGGTAACTGCACTAGTGTTCAAGAAGCCATCACCAGCAGAACACATTTTGTCAACCAACATAACAACTTTAAGGGCAGACACTATTTACTTGCAGACCAAGCCGTGCTGTTTTTGGTGGTGGGGCTTGCCATCTGGGAACTCTACCTATTAATACACGCAAGATGTTGTGCCCTCATGGCCCCAATGAGACCAGGCACACAATAAGCCACAGCGTGGGGGGGGGGGGTTGTGGGTCGTGCATTTAGTGTCAATATGGTCGCACCATCGCCAGTGGAGCGCAATAATAATACTAAAAAAGTGAGTGGTAGAAAACTACAGTAAAGTAACTCGCGCTTCGATACTTGGGTGGCACCGACGAGTATGCATGATGTGTCTTTGTATTTTGCGGGTTACGGCAGTTAATTCGTGTTGTTACGAGTATTGTGAATCGATCGTGCTGGTGGTGGAGATTGTATGAAATACCAAGCACCAGACGTATGATACCAGGTATCACTGCGGGCCCCATGACTGGTGTATGATTTGTAGGAGTGAAGGTTTCGTCATACATGTGCATACAAGAGGCCACAAGACGAGGGAAGGCACGGACGGACCTCGGGGGATGGATGGAGAAATAGATCCTCTTGTTGAAACGGCCAAAGAAAGGCAGCAACGGCAGCAAGCAGTGCACGTGTGATACCTGACACGTGTCTTGAACCTTTACACACGGCGCGCGGACCATCCACACATTGCATGTACGTATGCCCTGCGAGCGCGCATCATGCGTATCATCAGTAACACGTCGTGTTGCCGTTGGGCAGCTTGATTGCCACCAGCGTGCCACAGAACCTGCCTGTCGTGTGGGTATCAACACCTCGCCAGCACCCTTTAATTTAGCATGACGACATTCAGGGGGTGTCCGTCCACCGCCCTTTTGATAGCGAACTGGGGCGGCTACACCTGTGTTGCAGTGCCCACGAAAAAAACACGATTTTATCAAATCTCTTGACAAAGAGATTCTGGAACCACGTCTACCCCACGTGTTTTTCCTGTAGGACTTTTCGTAATTCTGCCCTAGCTCCAAACTTTCCCATTAATACAAAACTTGGCAAGGCAGATATGGGCTCCTTGGTACACTCCCGTCAGTGTGTCAAAGCGGCAGCAGATTCAGTGGCCTCCTTCGATGCGGACCTCGTCGTTGAATTTTGAAAATGTGGTTCCAGTCGCTTGAATATGCGGTTTCTCGTACTGTATTCAAGTGTTTTTTTTCCTGCGGTAAAACGAGCACGAGGTACTTTTCGAAAAAAAAAATCTGCTGCAGAATGAGCACGAGCTCGTTCTACGGCAGGGAAAAAAAATACTTGGCTACAGTACTGGAATCCACAATTTCAAGCGACTGGAACCACATTTTCAATTTTCAGCGACGAGGTCCGCATCGAAGGAGGGCGCGGAAACTGCTGTCGCTTTGGCACACTCACGGGAGTGCACCAAGGAGCTCATATCTGCCTTGCCAAATATTGGATTAATGGGAAAGTTCGGAGCTAGAGCAGAACTACGGAATATCCTACAGGAAAAATTAACTGGGCCGGTATGGTTCCAGTGTCTCTGTGTCGAGAGTTTTTTTTTGGTTTTGTGGGCACTGCAACACAGGTGGCTAGCCAGAGGTACAGCAGCACATGCACGCATCATATGGTGAAGGACGTACATACGAGTATTAAACAGGCTACAACAGCAGAAACGTGCAGAGTCGAACAGGAGGAGGGCGCGGTCGATTTTTTATTCGCTGACAAACTCCTTGCTTGCGCCTTGTATCTTGTCCGTATTCACGGCACGTCCTGCACTGACAATAAGACGTTGTATGCACGATGCTAGTACATAGGCCGTCTGGCGATCCAGCCCCGAGACGTGCCTCTTCACATTTCGGTTTCATACGTATCATACAACGCTGGACGCTGGATGATATATTTTGAGAGGGGCTACCAAATAATGATCCCCTAAGATGTAAAATATTTGGCGTCTTTACAACTCCTACGTGTAGGAAGATTGAAGATTGAAGACATCCTGCACTTGCGCCCGCAAACGCGCAGCTTCTCAACAGCCATGGCGGAGTATAACACCATAGGACGGGACACGGGTGTTATTCGGTCAGTGCCTCTTTATTGCACGTGTTTCTGTTGTGACGGCGTTCCTCTGTCCTCCAGTGCAATGACGACGCATCGTGAAAGCTTCCATTACGTACTCACAATCAGCACTTACTGCTGCCGTGTTGCACCGCCCCTGTGAAACCTGCTTGCCTCGCCGGTTGCCTCCTGCCCGCCCTTGCTGACGCCTTCTCCCCAGGCTATGCAACCCGCCTCTCAACCCTCTCAGCCACGATGTGCGTGTGGCCATACTCGATGCGCTGACCCAAGTGCAGAGCAACGACGCGATATCGATGGTCGTTATCACTGGGGCCCAGAAGCGAGCCTTCAGCGCTGGGGCAGACATCAAGGAGATGGCAACCGGTGACGCTGGCAAAGCTCCTGACCTCTTGGTTATTTTGGATGCTATCGAGGCGTGCAGGGTGCCGGTAGTCGCCGCCATTGATGGTGTCGCTCTTGGGGGCGGATGCGAGGTGAGATGCGTGATTGCCTACCGCAGTACAGCTTGCTGTAGTAGACTACATGTACAGCAGTAGTATCAGGTACAGATAGTACAGGACACCTACGTACGATCGTACTACTGTAATAATACTCGTACTCGTAAGAAACAGGAAATTTGGCCCAGGCTGCATTTCTTATTTGAGAGGGTGCTTTCCCCACTAATTTCAAGATAACGACTCCCGATTATGATTTGTTTCCTCTAAATTTCAGCCTGGCTTTCTTATTAGCCTGTTTCTTATTAGGTGTCCTGTACTGTCTGTATGCGGTATACATCCGTACTGCGCTGTGCCAGGTATTGATTACCGGTGCGTTGACTATAATAAGAGCATCAATCGTATCCCAGGTCGTATGATATGTACGGAACAGCAGTATGAGTAATAGCCGGCGCTCGCGGTGGGCTACGTACGCAACCGCTATTTATAAGAGCTGGTTCAAGTTAAACGACGGAAACTCTGTCCCACCGAGTGGACCTTTCTTCTTGTGCAAAAAAAAACGCCTTTGCAGAAAGCGCCTACCGTACATACGTACTCGTAACGTATGATATATATATATACGCGTGTGCGCACAATGCGACGCGAGTGAACAAAGGAAGAAAATGCTGAACTCTGTCCGCGATAAACATGACAACGCGCACGGTAGTAGGGGGGTGTACTCATGTCGTGCACAGCCGTAGTCGTATGACCATAAACCCTCGCATCCCTACAATGCCGGGACGGAGCACGTTTGGGTTTTCACCAACCAGGCAGGCATGGCACGGTAGTACGGGGAGGGGGAGACATTAGTGCCTGCTGCGTACGTGACCCCGGATCTGAGTTCCGAAAGGGAGGGAGCTGTAAAAGTAGGGCAAAGACGATACCAGGTACGTACCAGGTAGATGGGATGGAAAATAATATAATCATGCGGTTCGTAGATACATAAAAAAGGACGCTCTTCGTACCAGAACATACGGTATGAAAGCGCTGCTGAACTGAGCGCTTGCGAGTTACGAGCTACGAGTACGTGTATTATACCAGCAGCCACCAGGGCATGCGTAAGGTTTCTCTTGGGGGGGGGGTCGTTGAGGACCTCGAAATCTGGTTTCTGCCGTAGCCGTTATGTAAAGACGAACATAACGTACCAATTGGTGACAGAACGTACATGCTCTCCTGGGGGTGTAGTAGGGGTCGAAAAGTGAAAATTTCCAGCTGCGATAACGGTATGTATGCAACGTCATGTTTGGCGGGCATATTTCGGGCTCAATACCGATACCCGAGGTATCTCTCTATATATGAAAGCTTACACGTACGAGTGAGATTTTTCTTTTTGATGGATCGAGTCTTCTCCTGAAACGTTTTGTGCGCAACGTCGTTCTACTGATATGAATGTCAACACTCTGTACGCTGCCTTTGAGAAAAAATGTGTTGATACGTACCGTTTAATAGCTCTGGGCTGTTTCCTATGTGAGCTTGCGTTGAAAGTCAACACCATGGGATCTTTCTGACAGTGCAGCTACAGCCTGCTCTCGACGGACCGTTGCCGTCGCAAGGCCCGCTATCTCCCTCCAAGATACCTGGTACAACTGAATTATGTTACATCTCCTATTTTCCTTTTGAGAACGGACTCTGTCGCGGGCTGAAACAGTAGTAGGCTGCATGACACGAACGAACCGACTCCTATGCTTTTGCCCACGCTAGACCGCCGTGACTCGACGATGTTTTTTTTTTTTTTCTTCACACTTTGTTTTTTCGCCGCCCGCGTCAATCGGACCTTTGCAGGTAGCTCTCGCCTGCCACTTGAGGGTGGCGACGCCCAGAGCATCGCTTGGGCTGCCGGAGGTGCTTCTCGGCCTGATACCGGGGGCGGGCGGAACGCAACGCCTTCCACGTCTCGTCGGAGCCGAAGTAGCTCTAAGTATGATCACCACGGGGAAAATGGTGTGTCCCCGACCCCGGGCGGGGTTTCCCGCCGCGTTTCCCCACCGATATTTACCTTCGATCGGTATGACGACTCCTCAGAAGCTCTCGATGTAGTACGGTGATTATTTGTACTACTGTGATTGGCCGTGCTTTCCTGTAGAAAGGAGGCTTTTTGTCATGTTTTTTTTTTCTTGCGAAGAGGGGGATTTTTGGGGGGGGGGGGGGGGCGGTGCGGTGAAGCGCGCCCCGTCTTGGAAACCCGTCGCGACACTGCTGTGGTGGGTTTTTACCGTATGACGATCGATTTTGCTTGTTTTTTTGTGTGATGTTCCGTGGTGCTCTTGGGAAACTAATCACAAGAGAGTGATGATGGAAGCGAGGAAGACGAGATCCCTTCACACCACTACGCATAGACTACCAGTAAACATTTAAAGGAAAAAAATCACGTTTTTTTCTTGTTTTCCTTGTGTGTGTTGGGGTGTTTTTTGTTTCTACAAAGCATTACCCATGTTACCGATCACGACCCACCCTAGCCCCAACCCTAACCCTAACCCTAACCCTAACCCTACCTAACCCCAATGTAAGCCTATCCAAAGCACGACCTGAGCGCGGAGGGTGGGGTTCGCCGCGATCTGTGCATTTCCTCAAAAAAAAATGCGCGGATCATCTCAAAAACCGTAAATGAGTTCCATGCTTGGTCGGGTATGTTTAGTGGTTCAACAACGCAGCAAAGGTTACCGGCGCTGAAGGAAGAAGACCGACAACCGCTCTACCGGCGATGAGTTGTAGCTCCATTGCCGCCCCCCTACAAGGCACACGTGCACGCGATGCGCGCGGTGCACACGATGCACGCGGTGCGGATGAAGGTAGCCTCTGGACTACCGGCACAACGTTTGACACAACTATGTCACTTGCGGACACTCTGCTAAGACAAGATGCTCACAATGCACGCGCCGCAGGTTCCAGCCTTGGCCGCTCTGGAGACCGGACTCGTGGACCATGTTGTGGCTGCCGACAATCCTGATCTGGTGCAAGCGGCGATTTCGTTCGCCAGGGGTCGGGTGGCGGGGGGGGTCGACGCTCTGCGTACAGGAAGAAGGCCGCTCAAGGTGCTGTGCTGTGCTGTGCTGTTGCTGTGGTGTGATGTTGCTGTGCTGTGCTGTGCTGTGCTGTGCTGTGCTGTGCTGTACTGTGCTGTGCTGTGCTGTGCTGTGTTGTGCCGTGCTGGTGCTGTTGCTGTGCTGTGCTACGCTGCGCTGTATTACACTACGGTGGTGTTGACCTGCAGGGATTTTAGTTTTGCGGGCAGTTGTTTTCTTTGGTGTTGGTGTTTGTATTGGTGTCGACGTTGCCTGTGATGAAGTCAGCTAACGTCGATGTCGATGTCGATGTTGATTACTATCTCGCGGTGCATGGCGAACACTCCTGTGTGTGAGGGCAGACATGCACAACGAAACTGCGCCTCTGCGGCCGCTCAACTCCCCGCCGCGTGCTGTTGTTCTCTACCTTATCGCTGAGATTTGTGCGCTTCAAACATGCTGTGGTGCACCCCTCCCCCCCCCCCCCCACCGCCTCCATACTGAACATTTCGTCAGGTGCAAGAAAAAAATAACCCCGTCAAGCGATGCACCGCTCGCCACCGCATACACCGCGGCCGTAAACGCCGGCGGCAAACGTAAAAGGACCACCGCGCGCCTAACACGCCCACTTCTTCCTCAGTCCAGGTGTTTATTTATTTTTGGAACACGGTGTCTAAGAGATCCTCCTTGTCTTCAACTCGTTTGCAAATCGCAGACCTCTAAGCCAGCCTTGATGGCGATTTGCGACGCCGCTGCTGCCAAAATTGGCCCTCCCGTGCGGGGCGCCGAGCCTCTGTGGTCGTGTGTGGAGGCGATGCGGGCGGCGGGGAACGGGGACTTCGCTTCGGGGATGGCGACGGAGAAGGCGTTGTTTTCGAGGGTGAGTAGGCGTGCCCTGCTTTTGCCTTTGCCTTGCGTTGCCTTGCCGCTGTTTTGCCGTTGCCTGGCTTTGCCTTTTATTATCACTTGCCTTGCCTTGCCTTGCCTTGCTGCGTCATGTTTGGTTGTGTCGGTGTGATTGGCGATCGTGACGTCCCCGACGGGTGGGTCTGGGATTCGGTCGGGTTTTTTGTTCAAGTGCTGTTGGTGGTGGTAGTGGTGTTTTCGGCGTTTTTGGTGTTTTTGGTGGTATTGTTGTTGTTGCCGATATTCTTGTTGTTGCTGTCCGTGCTGCCTATTGCTGTCCGAATGGAAGCAGCTAAGAAGCTCGGCATAGGTGGGTGTCAGACGCGAATCGGTCCGCAGAACGGTCGGCGTCCAGCAGCGGCACAAACCCTCCCTCCCTCCTCTCTCTGCACTTCGAGATCAAACATTCGCCATAACCAACGTCCGTCCGCCCTCTCCTGCAGCCGTGGGTGCACCTGTAGGGGTGTGAGTTGTCTGGCAGTAACATAAGTCACCGGCTAGTTGTCAGTTGGGTACGTGGGTATTTCGGTATTTCAGCTTGTTGTGTGCGGCAAAAAAATGCGAATTTTGTTTTTTTTTGTACGGATCTGGCTGGCACATTTGTGACTCGACGTGCACGTTCTATTGATACCGGTATATACTAAGTTGGTTAGTTGGCTACTTCGACATCCAGATATAATAATAAGTAGCCGACCTATAATAATAAGTAGCCGTCAAGCCCAGACAAGGCATGCCTTACTCACAGCCCTATCTTCATTACCACCCCGCTTTCGCCCATCGAATCTCGCAGATGATCCAGTCTCAACAGTCCCGCGCGCGGCGGCACCTTTTCCTTGCCGAGCGCGCGGCGTTTCGAGTTCCCCGCACAACGAGCACGCCTCCCAAGGTCCAATCGGTCGGGGTCATCGGCGCTGGGACCATGGGGGCGGGCATCGCCATCGCTTTTCTGTTCGCAGGGTTCAGGGTTACCCTAGTCGACGCCAAGCAGGTGAGTTGGAGGGCGCTTTTGGTGGCAGGTTTTCAGGTGTTTTCGCAGGCGTGTTCGCCCACATTTTTGCGGGTACTTTCGCAGGTGTTTTTCTTAGGTGTTTTCGCAAGGATTTTTCGTATGATAAGTAGTTTTTGACGCGTTTTTGGCCGTTTCTTTTTGTTTTTTTACTGTTTGGCACTTTAAAAAAAATCATCTCGAGCGGTGCGGGTTCCAGGGGGGGCACGGCCAATGGCTGGAGCTGTACGTAGTCTTTACTGCTGGAAGCGTGGCCGTCTGATCTGATCTTCATTTTTTGCTTGGCTTACGGGGACAGATAGTGCATGCCGATGTCGCTCGTCTACATATTGTGATGCCGTGCCAGCAGTTGGGAAATCTGCTACCCCCTCGCCCCCCACGTGCGCTCGCATTAGCGTTGCTGTTGCTCTCATAGGCGTTATTCAGAAGAGCTCATAGAACCGTGTATGCATACATATGATACCAGAGACGCTTTTCCGTGTGATCACTTGCGTGTCTCGGAGCTGACGGCAAATCAAACGCCCGGTTTTTCATGGCTCTCGTTTTAAGACACGGACGTTTTCTAACGAGAACACCAAAATTAGCCTTGTGCTTTTCTTTGGTCCGTCTTGGTCGCTCGCCCTGTCACTCTGTTTGTGTTTTGTCCACCACGCGCCCGCCGACGATGTACAGACAGCAGCAGTAGTCCGGTCCCCCCCTCTCTGTTATATCTGCCGGCGACTGACGACAACAGCAGTTCTTAGTAGTGGAAACTCGAATGTAATTGCTGTTTTTATGATTCTTGGTGATGCTGATGCTGACGTTCTTACGTTTTTCATTAGCTCATTTTCCCTAAAAAATATTTGCCCCCGTGGTCAAAAAGACAGGCGAAAAGGCGTCTTGTTGGAAGAACGGACAAAGCACAAAATAACACGTACACCGTAGCACCAAGTGTTCACGTAAGGAAACGGTTCGAAGGGACTGTGGTATACCATCCCCGCATCACTTGCAAGCCAAATACGATAGTACCAGGAAAAAAGTATCAATTTCTTACTATTAATACAAATGGGGCGATAACGACGATGAGCGCCTTGTCGGCTAAGGCCTGCCTGATCCGTACTTTCGCCTCTCTTCATTCCGCCGTAGGTACTTTATCAACCGTTTTTTTTTTTGTGGTATATGTCGATCGATTTTCCGTATAGAACCAAAGGTAAACGACCCCTCGATTCCCCCAGCATCGATAATTAAACTAAGGTGAACGTACGTTCTGACCGAGATACCCTCTAAAAACCAGCGCACTTATCGTACATCTCCGGTAAAGGTGAACGTCTGATCGAGTTACCCGCCGAAACCAACGTACATCTCCGATCAATTTCCTCCGGTAGAAATTTCCCAGCATTTTATTCAGCAATCAAAATCAAAGGCTTTTTTTTATGTTGGCAGGAGAACTTGGACAAAGGCCTCGCGTACGTGGAGCGTGGCGTGCTCTCCGCCGCCAGGCGCGGAAAGGTTTCCAAGAAAACGGCGGAGGCCGTAAAAACACTGCTCACCCCGGCCCTCAGCATCAAGGCCACCAAGGACTGTGACATGGTCAGTGGAGCAGGCGGGAAAAGCACGGGAGGGCGGGGTTGGTCTGCGCGCATTCTTGTCGGGGCGTTACTATAGGGTATCCGTGAAGCGGTTCTTTTAAAAGGGGGGGCGGCATCGTTCGATGGCGTGTTTTGATCTCGTGGGAGTTGTACTTGGGAAGGCGTTTGTCAGGGAAACATTTCACACCTCGGGACAGATGATCTATAGACTACAGATATGTAATGGTCTTGATTTTTCAAGGGAAGATACAGTAGATTACTGATCTGTATGATCTGTATGATCTGTATGATCTAGCGCATGTTGCCGGGTGGGGGCCGTGTAGCCTGAATGATCTAGAACATGTTTCTTGGGTTGGATCTGTACTACACAGATCACCTTGCAGATCACTTCAGAACGGCAGATTATGATGTACAGTAGATGATCTACATCGTGATCTGTACGATATGCAATCCTTGATTATCGCGGAGTTGAGCATGTACGAAATATTGGCCAATTTCTCAATGGCCCCGCTGGTGGGGTGCTGGGGGTGGGGTAGTCGGTGATTGGCGGGACTTTCGTGATATTTTGATGGATGAACTATTGTTTTATTATCGCTTTTGTCGACCGCAGGTTTACCGAGGGAAGGTCCACCCGTGCCTAAACACCTGGGGTTTGCCAGCGCCTCATCGGTCTCACGTTAAAAATCTGGGCGTCCGTCGATGCCTGTCTCTGAATCTGGGGAGTTTATAGTCCGTATTGGCGTTCCGATTTTGTGTCCACGCGCCCCTGGTTTGCGGAAAAGGTATATAGGTACGTAATCCGTTTTCTCAATACGGCAAAGCGGGTGCGTGTCCGGACTTTCCCCTGCCTGCGGTTTCGGTGTTGTCATTGGGCTACACAGCGGTAGATACTTGACTTTACTCCCCTAACCTTAACCGTAAATAACGCCGACCGCTTGGGAAAATTCTCGGAATTTTACTCGGAATGAAGAAGTAACGAGGAGGTATAATAGTGTGGACTATCTACCACTTTGTTATTATCGAAGCTGGGACGAATCGTAAGCACTACTGCTGCCCCCCCCCCCCCCCCGCGCGCCACATCCCCTTCTGTGCAAAACCGACCCAGATCGTGGAAGCTGTGTTCGAGAACATGGGCCTGAAGAAGCGCATCTTTAAGGAGTTGGACTCGGTGTGTAAGGCGTCGGCCATCCTGTGCACCAACACGTCCACGCTGGACGTCGACCAGATCGCGAGGTCCACGAGCAGGTCAGAGAGAGGCCGGCCATGTGTGTATGTGTGTGGGTTTTTCCGGCCGCGTTTTTTTGGCGTTCTGATGTTTAGTTGTTTTGGTGATGGCGTCAGTTACTGCTGTAGTACCTTCCACCATAAAAGCCGCAGCATTTCATTTTTATTTATGTTTTTGTCTGAAGGATATATGCGATTTGCTTCAGCTACAGGTTGCGCATATGTACAGATCATATCGTATGTAGATTGTTTTGTTTTGTTTTTCTCTGAGGCGTTCTTCCGCTGCAGAATACCCGTACCATCCGTGTGATAAGATAACCCCCCCCCTGCGATACAGTATACTGTAATCAACATAACACCCCCCCTGAGATAAAGTTCAAGAGCCTATTTTGTCCAAAATTATGCCTTGGAGGGCACATGGCTTATTAATAGAGGGGCACACACAACGAACATGGTGGCTTTGGAAAAAGCTCGGAGGCGTTTTCGCTCCCCCCGATGTCGAGAAAATCGGCTTAAAAGTACCACATTCGTCCGAGGGGGCGTGGTAGCTTCTCACCCCTGGGTGATACGATATATCACTAGGAATTAGTGCGGGCACACTTACAACAACTGTGTTTGTGACTTTAGCCTTCAGCCTGGAGAAAAGGGTTGATAGCCCAAACTATTTTAGCGCCCCATTTTCATCAACCAGCCTATTAGAAAATTCCGAGAAAATGCCAGGCGGGAGGGTTTAAGAGTTATATAGCTTGTATAATCTATAGGGCTATTAGGGGTAGGGTTTAAAGTCATGTTTTCGTGTTTATACCATTATGTTGAAGCTGTTCGTATACACGTCGTTGCCGTGTTTTTTCTTTTCCACAACAATGTAAATTGTGCACGTAACGTATGGGGAGTTCGAGAGATGTTGGGAGGGGAGCTATATTAAAAATCCTGGAGCGAACGAACGAGCGAGCGAGCGAGCGAGCGAGCGTGAGGGAGGGAGTGAGTGAGTGAGTGATTAGGCGAACGAGTCGGTACGGCATCGATCACGTCTGCCGCCGCCGGGTCTTGCTGTCTTTTCGCTTTCTTCCCGCTTCCTTGCTCCTCCCTTTCTTCGTTGTTTCCAGGCCGGGGAGTGTGATGGGTATGCACTTCTTCTCCCCCGCGCACATGATGCCGCTTGTGGAGTGCATCCGAGGGGAGGACTCTTCCCCGACCACCATCGCCGTCGTGATGGGGATCACCAAAAGGCTCAAGAAGGTGCGCCCCGAAAAAAGAAGAAAAAAAAAGAAAAAAACTTGCTCATTCATTGATTTACCATTTATTCATGTTGAAAAAAATAACTTCAGCTGTGTGTGAGATCTCGAGGGTTTCGTCGAAAATCAGCTTTGCACTTATTGATATTAAAAATATGAACACGAGCTGTGATATCGAGGATTACGTCGAAACTCGTTTTTGTCACGCGCGTACGACGGATTTCATACTACCGTTGTTAATATATAGTTACGCTTTTTGACTGTTTCATGTTTTATTTATTTTTTCCGTTAGTCTGATCTTGAGTTAATTTTGTCCCGGTTACGTGAGCACAGTTGTGAATGGGGTTGAAATTATGAAATTTTAGCGTATTGTTTTTACGAGTACCGTGCATTTTTTTTTCTTCAAGTTTATGGTTGACGCATTTTGCATGGTTTTGACCGTCCAATGGTTGACCGCTTCCATGGTTACAACCCCGTTGGATGGTTCATCTCTCCTATCACTGACCCCTCTCGAATGGTTGACCCATCCCATGGTTGTCATCTCCGATGGTTGAATGACAACCATCCAACGATCGACCCCTTACATGGTTGACCCCTCTAACGGTTGGTTGAACCCTCCCCCGCTGTCACACTCTCTGGTTGGTTGACATCTCCAATGGTGCATCCCTCCTATGGTTGGCCTCTGCAATGGTCGATTTTCACCTTTCATGGTTGACACATTACATTTTGCTGACGAACTTGATGGTTTTTACCCATTCCAATGGTTTTTGATCGATTGACCTCCCTGTACGTGGTCGACTTGGGATGCGTGGTCCATATGGTCAAATGACTAAGGCAAGCAACAAATGAGCATGCCCCCCCCCCCCCCCCTCTGTTTGTTTCCAGATTGGAGTGCTTGTCGGTAACTGCGACGGGTTCGTGGGCAACCGCATGCTCCGGTGGTACACGGACGAGACGCAGTTTCTGTTAGAGGAGGGGGCATCTCCCATGGAGGTGGACCGAGCGGTCAAGACCTTCGGCATGGGCATGGGGCCGTTGGAGATGTCCGATGTAGCCGGAAACGACATCTCCTACCTTATCAAGTGCGTTGGAGTATCGGGTAGAGGGGGGGGGGGGGGCGAGAGGACTCTAGACCCTTTGCGGGGGGGGTGGGGTGGAGAGTGTACTCGATCATCCGGGGGAAGGGCGTGAAGGGGTACTCATTTTTTGCATGCCTTAGTCGTTTGGCCATTGACCACGCATCCCTTTCGAGACGGAGCACCGTTTCTACTCTAATAGAGACACCTCCAACACTTGGGCGGAGCACCGTTCTACTCCTACTAGAGACACCTCCAATATTGGGCCGCTCGGGGGAAGGCTTGAGGGTGGGAGGGGGGTGGCGGAAGGGAGTTGAGGGGGGAGGGGGGGGGGTGGGGGGGGGGGGGGGGGGGGGGGGGGGGGGGGGGGGGGGGGGGGGGGGGGGGGGGGGGGGGGGGGGGTTGGAGAATTGGGGAGGAAGGGTGGGGAGATGGAAGGGGCGCGGGGGTTTTTAAACAACTTAAAGTTGATAAAAGAACCAAGGGGGGGGGCGTACTCATTTGTTGCTTGCCTTAGTCATTTGACCATTGACCACGCATCCCTTTCGAGACGGAGCACCGTTCCTACCCCTAATAGAGACACCTCCAACACTTGGGCGCTGGGGGGGACCTCTTTAGTAGGCAATTGATGCCGGTTTGTGACGCTGGTGCAGATTTTTATTTTCGCTCTTTTCGTTATTTTCGCAGCTTTTTATTGTTGCGTAATCAGCGGTATTCGGCCTCGCTATTAATACGTACCCCTCATGAACTTTATTCACCCTCGTTTTTTTTGGGACAAACTACTTGGATTTAGTATCGGGACAGTTTTTTCAGTAGCAACAGGGTGAACAAGTGCCACGTTTTTTTTATTTCGACACGTTTATATACGTATAAATGTGATTTTGCGTGACGCTATGTAGCACATGCTGTCGCCACCCTCCAATAAACTGCCTGCCACCCCTCATGCAAACCTCCTGTAGGAAAGAAAGGGGTTTGCTGGACCCGGCGAAGCGAGATCCTTCCGAGCGTTACTGTTCTCTGGGGGACAAGCTGACGGAGATGGGTCGATGCGGCCAGAAGACAGGTGCGTTGTGTGTATACATACACACCAGGTATATATATATATAGAACTACGAGTAACTATGAACTTGTTTGGGCTGATCGGTGTGACTTATATACTTGCCCGGTTATTGCCCGGTGGCTTGATTTTTTTTTTCTTCTTTCGTACGTAGCTTTCAAGAGTTTTTTTTTTGTGCTGTTCGTTTTTCCCCGGTGGCTACGTACGAGTAGCTGGTACGTACGAGGAAGCAAAAGCCTGCCGCCGTGTTTTTCCTTTTCAGCTTGCGACAACCCCCGGGGTTTGAAATCAACCATTATCCCGAAGGGGAGCCTTATATGTATATATATACCGCGGCGTTGCTGTGCGGTATATGGAGGTTATCGTTCGCGCAGAGCGGGCGCAGAGCTTCATGTGGTACATCGTGCGAGATTCCATGGCGTGTGTGTGTATTCGCTGTTCGCGTTGGTGTGGTTGTTTGCTTGGTGTTGGTGTTGGTGTTTGCTTGAAGCAGTATACATAGGTATATTGGCGTTTGGTTGGTGTTGCTATTCGCTTTGGTGTTGCTGTTTGGTTCGGGTTGCTGCGTGCACTGGGGTTGGTGTTTTGGTTAGTGTTGCTATTTGCTTTGGTGTTGCTGTTCTTCTTGAAGTACTCGTAGTGCCGGCAGGTGTTTGCTTGGCGTTTCGACAAAATGTCTCATTCTCTTACCTCCTGCTTCCCTTTCTCTTCGTTTTGTCTTCTCTTTCCCTTCGCGTTCACGTCTCTTTCTCTTCGCTTCCTCTGCCCTTTCTCTTCGCTTTCTCTTATATTTCTCTTCCCCTCCTCTTGGCTTTCTCTTCGCTCTGCCTTCCCTTGCTCTTCGTCTTCTCTTCGCTTCCTTTTCACCTTCTCTGCGCGTTCTCTTCTCTTTCTCTTCCCTCTCTCTTCCCTTTCTCTTGTCCCTTCCTTCCCTTTCTCTTGGCTTTCTCTTGGCTTTCTCTGTTATGTTTTCTCGCTTCAGGCAAGGGGTGGTACGACTACGAGAAGGGAAGCCGCAAGCCCCTGCCTTCTCCGGAGGTTGCCACGCTCATCAAAGCGCATCGACAGGAGATCGGAAGGTGCGATGTAACGCTGCTGTGGGGGTGTTTTGGTGTCCCTCTCCCCTCCTTCCCGACCGCTGTCTCTTCTTCTGCAGACAGGCATCGTTTCTTGTTTTCCTACCGTGTTACGTCTTGCGCTGTCGCTTGTTCTCGCGGGCATCTTTTCTTTTTTTGTCTAACGTGATGTCTTGGGGTTGCTGTCTATATTTATCGTGCATTACACAGTAAATGGCGTATTGCAGCGTTCAGCCTCAACATCCTTGTTTTTCTACCGTGTTATGTCTTGCGCTGTCGCTTGTTTTTGCGCACATCGTTTCTTGTTTTTGTCTAATGTGATGCCTGGGGGTTGCTATCTATAATTATCGTGAATTATACAGTACTTGTTGTATTGCAGCGTTCAGTCTCAACAGCAGCGCGGTGGCGCATATCTACGTTGTGGCGATTTCGAGGTGAGCATGTACCGCGACGTGGAACAGCGCTGTGTGGGTGTTTTTGCCCTTCTCCCTCCTTCCCCACCGCTGTCTCTTGTTTTTGCGGGCATCGTTTCTTGTTTTTGTCTACCGTGATGTCTTGGGGTTGCTATTTATGTAATGATCGTGCATTACACAGCAGTAGTTGGTGTATCACAGCGTTCAGTCTCAACAGCAGCGCGGTGGTGCACACATTGGGGCGGTGTCGAGTGGAGTGTGTGCTGCCGGAACATGGACCCCAATCAAGACCATCTTCGACCTCTATATTGCTCCGTTCTTGTGCCCGACCCGGTGTATACAGACACGTTCCACAACGTTGCCGCGTGTGCCGACACGAGAGATACAATCAACTCATACATCACGATGCCCCCCCTATGGCCATACGACTACGACCGTGCATGAAAATTAGTACCACCCGCCCCCCCTTCATGCGACTCCCCGAACATCTGACGGCGCCCCGCGCTTAGTGCAATCAATGTCTGCCTGGTCGGCGAAAACCCGACGTGCTCCGTGATGGCATCGTAGAGATGCGAGGGTCTACGGTCATATGACTACGGCCAGGCAATACATGAGTACCCCCCCCTCCCTCCCCCTCACTCCGTCTCGAAAGGGATGCGTGGTCAATGGTCAAAACGACTAAGGCAAGCAACAAATAAGTACGCCCGCCTCCTCGCCTCCTCACCTCCCACCCCTCCCCTCTCTCTCCTCCCTCCTGCCCGCCGCCGGTCGGCTTTCTTGTTTTTGGCTGCCAGTGTAAGCCGGAAAATTTCTGAGGAGGAAATTGTGGCGCGCTGCTTCTACCCGCTCATCAACGAGGGTTTCAAGTGTCTGGAGGAAGGCATTGCCGACCACCCAGCTGACATCGATGTGGTGTGGGCGCACGGCTACTCTTGGCCGCGCTGGAGGGGGGGCCCGATGTTTTGGGCGGATGAGATCGGCGCGAGGGGTCTGGTGCGGGAGATGGTGAGAGCGGGTTCTTGCAAAAGCGGTGGGGATGCCTGTGTGTGTTGGCGTGACGTCCCGTGGCGGTTTGTGCGGTATGGGAGGGGGATGGGGGGGAGGGTTGTTGTGGTGTGGTGTGGTGTGATGTGATGTGGTGTGGTGCGGTTTGGTTTGGTATGGTATGGTATGGTATGGTGTGGTGAGGTGTGGTGTGGTGTGGTTTGGTGTGGTGTGGTATGGTTGGTGTAGTGTGGTATGGTATGAGAGGGTATGGTATGGTATGGTATGGTATGGTATGGTATGGTATGGTCTGGTATGGTGTGGCATGGTCTGGTATGGTATGTTATGGTATTGTATGGTATGGTATGTCAAGATTTCTGATATTGCATGACGAGTGGCTCGCTGTGGAGATCACGTTTTGCTGCGATACGCCTTTTACTTCGCGGTGCACGTATAAAGTAAGCGCGTCTCCGAGAGCAAACTGTGCCCTCGTACAGCTTTCCAAAACAATGCGCGCTGCCAGTACGACGCCGATCTAGGCTGAAGGTGTTACGCCTCGCCTCCTCATGGCCTTACCACAACTGAACACACGCCCACTAAGTAGTATTGATACAGTAACACTCTACAAAAACTACAGAGCACACTGCCACCCCACCACCCGCCACAAACCATGCTAACCCTCTGCCTTCCCCTTGCCCCGTCATGTACAGGCGAAATACCAGGAACTCCTGCCGAACGTGTCGCACTGGCAGCCCAGCCGCCTGCTCTTGGAGCTGGCCGAGACTGGCGAGACTGTGACGGCTTACTACGCCAGGAAGGGCATCATCAGTCGCCTCTGATTGGACAGAGATGCACCGCTTTTTGTAACTTTTTTATACCGTTTCTTCCTTGAAGGATCACGGAGCGGAGAGAGAGAAACCCGAGAGCTGTTTTGTTAGAGCTGTTTGTCATGACGAATTGAGGGAGATCCTTACGGTAATCTCCGGAAATGTGCAGGTTGGACGAGGCATGGCTCTCACATTGAGCACAATAACATCAGTCCACGACGGAAAAGTGAAGTGGCTGAAGTTTTTTTTTGTTTTTGGCCATACCCGGAACGGGCTTGTTGTCGGCTATCCTCTGTTTATTGGGTGGTGGCGTTTTTTTTCTCGAGATGGGACGCGCTCGGCAGACTGCCTTTATAGGCGACGGTGACCGAATAGCGGGGTGGCCTAATAAAGGTGATCGTATCACGGTGACCGAATGGTGATTACCGAATGGTAGGTACCGAATGAGGGTGACTGAAAATGATAATGGCCGAACGACGGTGACTGAATGGTAGTGACCGAATAGTGATCGCCGAATAACGATGACTGAATAACAGTGACCGAATGATGGTGGCCGAAAAAACGGTGACCGAATGATGACGCTCGGATATCGGTGACCGGAATATGACTTCCTTGCTCAACCAACCGATTACATAATTATTAGTCGTGCCTTTTAACCATTTATCACCCCCCCCCCCAGATTATTACGTACATCTGCGTACATCTGTCAAGTGTCAGCGACAAAAATCCAATCCCTGCGAGGATAGGAAACCCCCTCCCCCCTCTACGCGTTTTGTGAGGATAGGAAACCCCCTCTCCCCTCTACGCCCACCTATTCTCAGTACCACATTTATTTCCGGATCGGGCTGGGAGCGACCAGGCAGCCCCCCCTTCCAACCCCCCCCCCCCCCCCCCCCCCCCCCCCCCCCCCCCCCCCCCAACGCTTCCGACGGCACACAAACCCAACGCCTCCGTAAACAAGAAACCCCCCTTCCCTCTCCACGTCCACGCAATGTTACCACCTACGTAAGTCCAGGTCTGGTTGGGGAACGACCCAGACAAAAATCTCCCTCCAAAACTCTACCAACGTCACTCCTAGTACGCACCATCTGTTCTAGCTCTTTACTCGTACGTGCGATACGTCTGAGGTGCGTGCCGAGGGGCTCTCAGGCCAGGCATGCTGTTGGCTTGGCACCTTTCCTGCGGCTCTGCGGCACGCGAGGTTGTTGGTAAATTAAGCCGAAGGAGGAGGACGAGGAGGTGCACTACCAAACAAACAGCACCACAGAGGGTATAATATAGTAGCTGCTGTGTGTCGGGTCGGGTCGCGTCTCGCAAGCCTCACAAGAAGAAGAGCAGCGCGTAGCAAGGGAAACGCCCCCCCCGCGAGTATATAAAACCCGATCAAGTCCTGCTGTCCTACGCTGCCCCCACTCGATACATCAAAAAAAGAAATCAAACGCCGCCGCCCGCTGAGGATTAGCGCAAGGGGTCGGCTGACGACTGTCCATCACCGTTTCCTCTCGGTCGAAATATCTGGAACGAGGTATCGGCTGGTGTGCGCACTCCATGGCACCGTACTATTACTCGTAGGGGTAAATACCGCATTCTGTCCGGAAATATAAACACCGTTGGGGGTAATAATATGGATACCTAAAGGTCTTTATATTTCCGGACAGGGGCACCTCGCACGTCGATACCTTCCAAGAGGAGAGCCTGCAACGTTTTTTTTCATAAATACGAGCGTTCAGGTTTGTTGAAAGCTTCCAGACTGACTGCTGGTTGCTGTGTACAACTAACTATTGATAGCCGCTCACATTCCACAACAGCAAAAACAGTCGGAACAGCCATCGCACCATTAATAGCAATTACTACAACCGCAACAACAGCAATTTCAATCGCAAGCAATCACAACAGCAAAACTGTTAATAGCAAAACAGCACGCAATCGCAAAAAACAACCGAAAACCCAATCGCCACAGCAGCAACAGCAGCAGCAGCACTGCCGAAACCGCAGTTGCAATAATACTAGCAGCAACAGCAAAAAAAACAATATCCGCATGAAGAGCATTACGGTATTAATAGTAGCAATAGCAAAAGCGAAGGCCAAAGCAAAATAAAAAAGGGGCACAATAAATAGTCAAGCCACCACCTCCGGGGTGGGCACCGCAACAACACGAGTAGCTCTTCCGCTGTACCCCCTTCCCGTCTAAACGACGGGACGTGCACGTACACCAAAGGGGGTGCGGACGGTGCAAAACAAAAGCACCACCTCAAGCCTTTTTTTGCTCTTTTCCTCTCGCAATCGCACGCACAGCCATGAAACACGCGCGATGGTGGTTAAAATCCAGAAACGAAAAACCGCCCTCCATATCATACCCACTCCTCCCCCCTCTGATGACACACGCCGTTTCCAGCAAGGGACCGATACGAAATCCCTTGCATGTACTCATATGGGAGAGAAAGGAAAAAAAAACGCCTCCTATGGGTCTCACAGGATGAAACCGGCAGCCTGTTTAGGCATGCCTTGTGCTTCCAACCAACCTATTCTTGTTTGTTTCTTGTGGTTCACGCGCGGCGTTGCCGACATACTTCTATCCCATCGCCCAAACCCCTAACCAAGCCACCCGAAGAAAACACACGCCCTTTTGCACCCACCACCACCACCACCACCACCACCACCGTCAGACGTTGTCTAGTCTTTGCCGGCAGTCTCGATAATGTACAAACACAAAACAAAAACACCGATTTATTTCTCGCTACCTCTCCGGTGCTAATGACAAGCTATTATTATTAATAGTATTAATGGCGCTACTACTTGCAGCTGCGGTTATAGACGCGACACAAAAAAACACGTAAAAAAGGGGGGGGGGGGGGTCTAAAAAAGGACAAGTCGACAAAAAACGAGAGACAGAGAAAGAGATATAAGAGCCGCGACAGCGAGACAGGCATAGTGGAATTAAACGAAAGTCGCCCAAAATCGTCTCGCCTCTGTTCAAGATCAGACAAATGACAAAACATCGCGCCACCTTACACAGCGGCAGCAGCAGCAGCAGCAGCAGGGCTAGCACCATTACATCGCCGACAAACCTCCGGCCAAAGAATCGCTAGAATCGCGTGAAAATACGGGATGGCCTCCGAACGGCCGCACGGCGCGATCAGTTCGGGTCGGGTCAGGCCGGATCGGATTACGAGAGGATAGCGACCACAAAAATAGTGACATGCTACGGTCCGCCACCCGAAAGAAAATACCCGTTCCCTGTACTATTCCTACACGCCGCCTGGTGCCCCCTAGGCAAAACGATCCCGAGAGGCACAAGATAGATGCCCGAGGTACAAGTAGAAACCATTCGACCACCCACTGCGGCCGCGCCACAGCAGTAGCACAACAGGCGCTACCACCATCACCACCACCATCACCGTCATCATCATGATCGTCACCGCTACAGTCCGAACAGAGGACGCCGCCGCTCACAACCAACCAACCCCTCCACCAAATTAAAAACAAGGTGTAGTAAGACGCTCAGCGCCAGCGCTCATCTCCGCGGCTATTGTCAACAGGAAAAGGTCTGGTGTGCTCGGAGCGGTGGGGGGGGGGGGGGGGCTTTCTCCCCTAAAACACACTTCCTAAAAGGTCTTTTTTTTGGCGCGGCCCCCCTGGGGCTGAAAGCAACTTCCTAGAAGGTCTCTTCTGTAGCGCTGACGCCCTTCAGATCATACAACTCCTGCGGGAGACAGACAGACGGACAGACGGACAGACGGAGCGGGCGGGCGGGCGCGGAGCAGGCGGGCGCGGAGCCGGGGGGGGGGGGGGGGGGGGGGGGGGGGGGGGGGGGGGGGGGATTCAGGCATAAAACAGATCAGACCCCCATTTGATGATCGAGCTCGTTCGGGGCGGATAGATAGATCCCTGATTAATAAGATCTGTCAATATCTAGACAATGTTCCCCGGGTGGGATCTGTGAGACACAGTGGGATCTGTGAGACACAGCTCTTTGCAGAACATCAAACAACCGAAAATACAGGATCGAGACGATCCAGATCATGATCTGGATGATCTAGATGGTGATCTGGCCCTTTATGTGCGAAATATCAAGGTGCTACGAGAGCTTTCAGGTTCGTTTGCGACACAGCAGAGAAAGGGTCTGACTCCCAGGACACATTCGACGAGTTCCGCCTCGCTTCGAAACTAAGATTCGCCCCGTGTACATACTCGTACGTACACATCATACGTGTAGGGAAAAAAGAAGGTAGAGCCCGCTTGCCCACCAAATACAGCAGTAGATCAGATACCATGCATCGCTGTTCTTGATGCGATACCGTACCTCTACAGAATGCATGCACACACACTATAATACCTCGTACATATACCGATGTGTACGCAACGAAAACTTATGACCCATGCAGAAAAAAAAGAGGGCACGAAACCGGGCGATGCTGGGCCGTATATAGGCTGGCACAGAAGGCGCCTCAGCAGCGCACACCACCACCTGACACCAGAATCCCTCCTCACACCCCAACAAAGGCAAGCGACACATGACGTCGACGGGCGTGGGGGGGTACCGTGCGCCGTTCCCCCCCCCCCCCCCACACACACACAGGAAGCGAAAACCTGGCGCTGGAGTCGGGACGCCAGGAGCCGCGGTTTGCGGACGCTATCGTTGATACAAAACAAAGCAAAGTAATCTGACTGGCACGTGCCTATTGTAGTGTGTCTTGAACTGGTCAGTGGCTGGGGGGGGGGGGGGGGGGGGCGCTGTCCAACGGATCGGACGAGACCGTGAGGGTCATACCTTGAGTTTGGGTGGGCTGGCCTGGGCTAGGCTGGGTTGGGTTGGATGTTGTTTGAGTTGGGCTGTTCTTGTTTTGTTCGGTTCGGTTCGGTTTGACCGTTTGACATGGCTTGGCTAGGTTTGGCTTGCATGTGGTCGTGGGTTTTGTTTATAGTTTTTCGGTTCTCTTGAATTCGGCTTGTAGGTGGTTACCTGCTCCCTCGCGGCTAGAATCGCCGTCAGCCGCCCGATCTCGCTCTGGTAGGACTCGTTCTCTGTTCTCAACACCGCGTTCTCGTCCGAAAGGCCCTTCTGCTGC
Source organism: Saccharina japonica (assembly GCA_008828725.1). Lineage (NCBI taxonomy): Eukaryota > Phaeophyceae > Laminariales > Laminariaceae > Saccharina > Saccharina japonica. The sequence continues at coordinate 633,383 of MEHQ01003789.1, read as the reverse complement.
CGCTCCATCTCTTCCAACAGGTCCATGCACTCCGCTGCATCAACAGACCCCGACAAATGCGAGAAGAAGAAGAAGAAAAAAAAAGCCGCGGGAGAGAGGGCGCTCGTGAAAAATAAATAAATAAATTGAAAAATGAAAAATGAAAAACAAAGGCGCTCGTGAAAACAAAAAAAAAGAACTGAAAAATGAAAAACGATGAAAACTAAAATAGAAAGAACTAAAGAGAAAAAAAATACAACAGCGGAAATAAAGAAATGAAAACGAATAAGCAAAACGGTGTTCGTATTCGCGCGACTGCTTTAACAGACCGTGATGCGTTGACCGGCGTGCGGTTAGTACGCCCCGAAGCAACAACACCATAACACAAGTGGGCGACAGAGAAACGTCATCGACTCTGTGTACCGTTCTCAAGGTCTACCAGGTACATACGTAGCGGTTCGCAAAACGTATGGCGACTATCTCGCCCAGTTTTGGGTCGATTTCGATTCTGACCGAAGTTCTGGAATCCATTTTTTTTTTTTAATTGGACTCTTATCAAAAGCTTTCGTACCTCTACATAACGGCCCATTTGTTAAAGATAGTGTAAGCCGTTGCTAGGAACTCGCGCAGCATGATACTTGTACGTAACTGCTGTCAACTTGGGGGTACATGTGGGGCCGTGTCGCGGACGTTTCAGGCCAAACCCCGAAAAGGGGTCCGTAGTCCCTACCAGTACGTTTTAGGCGCTGTCAAATTTACTCACTACTCTTTACCTACGGGTAAAATAGATGACCGCGCTAAACGACCGCCGGTAGCCAATAGTAACACAACCGCCACTGCGTACGTACGTACGTACGTACGTACGGTTCAACTCGTATTCACGCTCGTGAACGGGCTGTGCGCCGGAAACAAGAAAAAAAAGTCGTGAACGCGCTGCGCGCCGGAAAAAATAAATAAAAAAATGATGGTCTCTCTTATGCCGGCAGCGCAAGCCAAGTCAGTTAGGCAGGCAATAGTAACACAGTCACCCACCGATGTCGGCCTCTTTCTCTTCGAGCTCCCTCTGGAGGAAGTTGCTATCCGCCTGAGACAGAGCCGTGCCTATTTCCACCTCCTGCAGCTTCTGTCGTAGCTCTTCCACCTCCTGTCCGCACAAAAACAGAACAGCCGCAACCATCAAGGAGGGAGGGAGGGAGCGAGGGTGCGAGCACGAGGTTATGTAAACATATATAAAATAATGGTGCGGTCGTGGTGCTGCACACGGGGTGGGGTGGAAGACGTGCGCTCTCCAAAAACTGCTGTGTCGATTAAACAAAAAAAAAAAAACGCGGCATAAAAACGCATACCAGTACGTACCTGATATACAACTGATGTGGACGGACATACAAGGAACGCTGTGCCTTCATGTTAATGTGTGAAAGGTACTTCTATTATAACTGGTACCGGTATGATTTTAGCGAGCAAAATCACAACGTTTTTCTTTTTCTCATTGAGGGGCTTCCTCCGCGCCCTTGTGTTACTTCACTATAATAGTACGGGGAACCATAGTAAATACTAGTAAACAGGTAAACAGGACCAAATATTGTTCGTAAAAATAGGTAAATACATACAGTATAGGTTTTAGTGTGTACCGTAAGTCCTATTTACTAGTATTACTAGTGTTTACTATGGTGCCCCGATAAGCTATAGGTCTCATGTATTATTAATAATAGTGTTGGGTATCGTATCGAAAGAGTGATTTTTTGTGTGTATTGCATCGAACGAGTCTCGCCCCCCCTCCCCTCTCCTGCATATCCCCCCCGTATTTTTTATGCTCATGTTGCTCAAAGCTGAACGATCACTTTCGACGTATCGAAGAGGCGTCCAATCGAGTTTCGTGTACGTATCTCGGTATAGTATTTTTATATCGAGCTCGATTATCGTTCGATATGCCGACAACCAGGCAGACAGACAGCAACCTTAAGTCCTTTAGAACTGGTCCCATGTATTTGGGGACAAACCACTTGAAATTAGTGTGGGATATTTTTTTCGGTTCTGAATGGCTGCGGTCGGCAATCGGTTTCGGTGACCACTATTGATAGCAAAGGCTGCACCCTGATTCACGCGGAAAAAATCGGCCGTGGGGGACACGGGGCGACCTTAACACTACTAAAAAAAAGGGCCCAACACTAATTCCAAGTAGTGTTTATGTCCCAAAACAAATGGTGCAGTTGTTATTACGTACCAGGTACGGGGTTAAAAGCTACATCTGATAAAATACAGCCCAGAGCCCACGCATGGGGCACGCTGTGAGATTTTCCGGCATAAACAGCTTATACGATAAGTCTCCACGCCATGAGCTCTGTGGATCGAGGGGGGTCTGGCAGGGGTCACCGTTTTGAACCTTTTGGCACGCAGTGCACTTACGGTTAGGGGGATAAACTGCTTGGAATCAGGGTATAGCCTATTTGTTGCAGTGATAAAAATAGTCAAGTGTCCAGAACCACAAGCGCTCAAGGAGTCATGCACAGTAGGCCATGCGCAGTAGGCCATGCACAGTAGGACATGCACAGTAGGCCATGCACAGTAGGCCATGCGCAGTAGGCCATGCGCAGTAGGTCATACGCAGTAGGCCATGCACAGTAGGTCATACGCAGTAGGCCATGTTGCAGTAGGCCACGCGCAGTAGGTCACGCGCAGTAGGCCATGCGCAAGTAGGCCATGTGCAGTAGGCCAAGACTACCGTAGTTGGGCCGATGGCATGTGCCTTGGCTACGACATGCCTCACTCAGCTTTAAAGCAACAACACGGAGGGAACTATCGCTTCAAGGCTTAATCAACAGAGGCCGGCAGTTACCATATCCCTCGAAACAGAAAGCCAGCCGGCGAGAAAAATGGAATAAATGGGGGCGACTATGCCGCATGACAACAGTGAGGTCTGCCTCCACACCCTAGGCGGCACATAGGCATCATATGCATCACATGCCATCCCTACATGTACACTGTCACATCCGGCACAGCTAATCTAGAGAAAAAAAAAAAAAAAAAAAAAACAGCTGTGAGATCGAGGATTTGGTCGAAAATCTTTTTTGCAAGCTGCGTGGGAAACTTCGATCGCGCGTACTTACGGGTTTTGAGGGGAACAAACAAAATCTGACACCTCCTGTCGAACTCAGGGGAGGTGGTCACATATATTATACGGTATACTCCCGGAATGTGTTGCAGTTGAACAGCAGCAGACCGTTGTGGGACTCTTTCATCCATGTGATATGATACGCATATAAGGGATGGCATACCGCAGACAACAGCAGTCCGTAGTATCAATAGTGTTATTAATAGTACCGTTTCCCCTCCGTTTTGGTACTGCGGTGCACGTATATTATATGTATATATATGCACAAGGGCGTAAAAAAAAAAGAGAAAACGACACCACACTTGTAGGAAGGTCAGAATGAAAAACAAACCGGATCGCTGTGATCACAGGACGAAATGAGCGAAAAACATTTTTTTTTCGTTCTTTGTTCCCTTTTTTAACATGGTTTTAGAGACCCCCCCTATTTTTTTTTCGCTGGTGGGGGGGGGGGGGGCGGGGAATTAAAAAAAAAAGTTGAACTTATTTTTTTTGTTTTTCTGGGATCACAACGGCCGATTCTTACCTCCAATATACCAAAGGGGGGGGGGTAGTGGGGTATCTGGGATTCAGATCCGCGCGTACCCTTGATATGCATGCACATATTTTTTTTGTAACGGTAGTTGCTTTTCTTCCGTTGGGACTCGGGACGATGTTTTTCAAGATGTTTTTCGTCTGTTCTGTGAACCACGGGCAAGATGTCAGGGTTCTGGGCTATTAACAAGTACGAGTACAATGTGAGTGTTTTAACAAACGCCCCAGTACGTACGAGTGTGGAGTGTTTTAACAAACGCCCCAGGGTTGACGAAATATGGCTGACAGTTCTCACTAACTTCTCATTACGTCAACCATCTTAGAAAATTCCGAGAAATTTCGCAGGCGGTTGGGATGAAAAGGTTATTAATATATTAATATATAGGATGCAAAGTCAAGTGAGGTCCAACCATGTGGAAGCTATTCATTAGGCCCAAAAGGTATACCTGGTACATGTCGTATGTCGTCTTTTGTTGCGCTCTTTGGTATCCCGTACAATGGGTAAATATTTACATAGTCAGTTCATATTGTTATACATACTTGTATCGCAACTTCGACATTTCCATACATCGGACACCAGATAGATTATGATCTAGATCTTTCAGGGCAGATGATCTGTATGATCTGTATGATCTATAGCTCATGTTGCCGGGTGAGAGCCGTAAAATGAGCATGATCTAGGACATGTTTCCTGGGATATATATATATACTTACACAGATCCTGCACACCATATCATAAAGACAGGTTAGGGATAGATTATCTAGATGATCTATCTGTAGAGATCTATCTGTAGATGATCTATCTGTAGATGATCCATTTGTAGATGCTCTATCTCTAGATGATCTATATGTAGATAGATCTGTCCGAGGTGTGGACATTTCGAAACAATCGATACTACGATATGAATAACTGCTATTAATATATAATGTACAAGTATTGTTACGGGGTGGGCTATTGTTATCAACATAGTAAACAGGACCACCGATGGACCCAACAAAAACTGTACCCCCCTATGTGTATGTATACAACCATATTTGGTTCTGATTGTACTGCCAAATGTATCCCACACTGATTACAAGTAGTTTAGCCCCAAAAAACACGGGTGGAGCTCTAAAAGAAGCCAGGGGTAAAAAAAGAAACCATCATACTCGTACGTACATACCGGTATAATACATACTTCGACGTATACTATATATACATGAATGTTTTACCTGAGCGCCTCTCCCCGATCCTGCACCGCCTCCCCCGCTAGGAGTTCCCCCGCCGCCGCCCCCCCCACCGCCCGCCTTTCTCGCCCGCTTCTTCTGCAAAAAGTTCCTCAACTCCGAGTGAACGTGCTCAAGCTCCTGCTCCAGGTCCACCCCCGTCAGCGAGCCGGCCGTAGAAGTCCCTCTCGATTTGGCCCTCAAACCTACGCTGCCCCCTCCCCGTGGTGGCGTTGTCCCTAATCGTGGTGGCTGGTTCTCTAGTGCCGGTGGTCGGCTGGGGACAAAGCGCAAAAACACGCAAAAAATACAGGCGCACAATGGAGTTGCAGGAGATGTGCAGGCAGCGCGGGAGGGGGGGGGGGGGGGTGGCTTGCTTAAGTCATTGATCATTCAACGCCTTCTCGAGACGGAGCACCGTTCCTACTCTTAATAGAGACACCTCCAATTATTTTAGCGGGGGGCGGGGTGCACATTATTACAGGTGAGGGGGGGGGGGGGCAGGGGGAGGAGCACGACGTAATTGCAGACGAGGGAGGGGAGAGGGGTGGGTGGATGAGAAGGGAGGGTTATACATGTTGTTCTTCGTCCGCAGGCCAAGCCATCAAACAACACCCGGTACTATATTCTCTGACGGGGCGGTCCACGGAAAAAGGGGGGCTTGCAAAGCATGCGTACCCCGTGTATAACGCCTTCCACCAGCGCAACAGTTGACGGCAGTTACACTACTCCACCCGCGCAAGTTCCTATTAATACGCGTAGCGAGAGAAGAGCTATGTACGTACCCGGTCACAATTTATCACAGAACCAAAAGAGACCAATTTTTGAAACTCTAATCTCACCCATCCGAAGGGCTCTCGCTGCTGCTCCCGGCGCTCCCCTCCACCGTGGGAGGCGTTCCCACAATCAGCTCCTCCGCCCCCGAGCTCGCCGCCCACCCCCACTTCTCCGTTTGACGTCGAGAGTGCGCCGGCCGAGCGGTCATCGGCCGCTGCCTCCCCTCCCCGTCCTCCCCCCACGCGTCCAGCTCGCCCCTTTTTTTTTTTTTTTTTCCCCCTTGCCCCCCCCCGCCGTGCTTGTCCCCCCATTCCACGCTTTCGTGAACGACCCGGAGGAGTCGCGTGCCGAAAAAACGGGCTTCGTGTCGAAGAAACTCGTGCTTTGCCGTCGCGTCATCAGCGCCGCTCGGTCGATCGCCGGCGGAGCTTTCCGCGCTCTCGCCGCCGCCCTGCCCTCGGCCGTCTCCCCTTCCCCTTCTCGGGCGCCGGCCACTGCCCCCCCCCCCGGCACCACCGCTAGCGTTACCACCACTACCGCCGCCGCCGATTCCCACGTTGTCAGCGTCGCCGGTAGCCGCGGCAGCGGCGGCGGCGGCAGAGACGGACTCGAGCGCGCCGGGAGCGTCCCCCTTGACCTTCCGAGAGCTCAGGATCAGGCGCTCGATGTGCGTGATGGTGTTCTGCAGCTGCATCTCGGTGTCGTCCACCTCGTCGAAGACGTCGCTCTCGCCATCGCTGGTGCCGCGCCCGCCGCCGCCGCGACCACCGCCGCCGCCGGATGCGCGGAGACGAGAGGAGGGCGAGCCGCCCGAGGACGTCGGAGACAAGCGGGCCATCGGCGGGGGAAGGCTCGCGGCTTCTTCGGCGGACGCCTTCGCATTTTTTTTTCGGAAAAGAAAGAAGAAGATGCGTAGGACACGGTTCGGAGACTTGAGGTGTCACAGTGGTCAGTCACACATGCCAAAAAAAAAAACAAAAAAAACAACAACAACAACAGCATCGCGAGAATTGTTCTCCGACCGTAGGGCGTCCACCGCCCGTGAACGAACGACCCGGTGGACATCCCTCGTCCTTCTCGTATACGCATGCATACGTGGCAACAAGTCTAGCGTCCCACTCGTACACGATATATATACTAGACGTCTCCGCCAAAAAAACTAAAACATGAAGAAGCGGGGTTGGGACTGTATTACACATCATCTTTCGACGACGGCGGCGGCGGCGGCGAAATCTCTGCACAGAGAGAGCGTAACGGCAAGAACATACAAACAAAAAAACGCCGACGGGTAACTGGCTGGTGGAAACCCCGAGAGGGGCCAGCTTTAAGGCCCCTCACCGAGCTCACCTTTAGCATCTCCACTGACCAGTGGAGAGCCCCCTCTCTCTCCCCTCCTACTCTCCCCGGAACACATGGGGATAACATTAACATTATTCTCGGGCGACAAGCGTCATTCATCAAGGAGAGGATTACTTGCAGATTGCAGAAGGGCGGTCGTGCAAACGCCGAGCGACGATGATACGTCTATGGAAACGTCTCCAACGAAATATTTCCAAAGACCAAATTTTGGAGAAAAAAAATCTGCCAATATCCTATTATCTTGATTACAGTATAGTATATCACTATCTTGAATATGGTATCGTATATTTTTATCTTGACTACAGTGTAGTGTACTATTATCTTGATTACAGTGTAGTATATTATTATCTTGATAACAGTATGAGGGTATTATATACCGGTACAGTACGCGTGCCACCCAAACCCGTGCCCTCAGTCGCCGTGGACAAAACTGGCCAGGTTCGGCAACATGGTGAGGCTCATACGTATATAGCTCGTCTGGTTACCTTGGCTCGAGCCAGCTCTTCCTTGAGCTCCGCAATTTCCTCGACGTACTTCTTGAGGAGAGTCTGTACAGACAGCGGGCAAAGACAAACAACAACAACAACGCATGAAAAAAAGGACGGGACAGGTTATACGTATACATGTATTAGGCATCAAAACAAAACGAAAACACGGACAGAAATGGCCGTACGCATGTACAGTACGTAAAGGCTCGATAGCCGCCTACACTTACGAGTAACTCTTCGATACATCTTCATCTTGAGAAATTTCCCGAGAAATTTATCAGGCGGTCGGGGATATATATAGTAGGGTTAAGGTCAGCGTTTAAAGTCAAGAATCACTATATATTTATTTTCTGCTCTAATTTTAAGATAATGTGAAACGGTGCTTAACTTCCCGGCCAGGAGTGCTTATATTTCATACATTCCAACCATCTTGTCGGAACTAGGCAAAAGGGGTATACAGTATACAGCCTTTACAGCCCTTACAGCCCTCCAAAAAGATGCCATCGAGGGCGACCTTCTCTTCCCGGCGGCGCATTCTAACCATTTCGGGACCAGTTATATACGATATATAGGCAGGCAGACAGCGACCGAAAAAAAGACAGTTGCAGAATAATTGTAACCTTCTTAATAGGAAGAGCGTGTTAACACTGCCAGTAAACGAAGTATAGCGTCACGCTGCCTGTGAGCTCTCGTGTACACCACCATCTTCTGCTGCTGCTGAGCGTCGGACGCATCCCCTGTCCCCTACCCCAGCAGCCCCGGGCTCTCTCTCAAGACCGAAAGGCGAAAAGGGTTATAATAACCCGTTTCGGCCTTAAGGTGGGACTGCAGTCCCCTGGTGTGGACAAAACACTTGAAATTAGAGTCAAGACTAAGGTTTCTGCACAGCAGTGCAGTCAGTACTAAAAGGGGTAAGGACATAATATACGAATACACAAAAATCCCACCTTCTCATTGGAAACCTCGTTGATCGCGGCGTGGTTCTTCATGCGCTTGGCACGGTTCGCGAACTTGAGAGTGTTGTGCGTCTCGTCGCTGCTCATCAGGGCGCCGGTGACGGTGCAGATGATGGTGATTTTCGCGTTGCCACCAAGGCTCGGCTGGAGCAGCCGCGTCAGCTTCGAGTCTCGGTAGGGGATATAGCCGCCCTTTTCCCCTGGTCAGGAAAAGAGGGCGTTCAAACAGAAAGCGAGGCGGCACAATATCGTTATAGCCCATTCATAATTGAAAAACTTATCCCACACTATTTCCAAGTAGTTTGTCCCCAAATACGTGGGACCAGTTCCTAAGAGGTTAAAAAAAAAAACAGTTCGTTCGCTTGTTGGCAGTTTTATACCAGGTATATAAATATTATTACAAGATACGTCAGCGGTGAGTTCGATCGATTGGGTCGTTGATACCCAAACTTTGCAAACTGCTTGATAGACACCGGGCGCGCCTGTTCTTACATTTCGTATGCTATACGATACACAAGAGTTTTTCTCTGTAAAGCAAGCAGTCGTATAAATAAAATGTGTAAAAAACCACTTACTGTGTTTTATATTCCAGGTTTTATATCCCAACGCAGCAGCTCGCGTGGCGCCGGCAAATAGCTGTATGATAGCACGAGACAGGGAGCTTGGAGAGGTGGGTCGACTACATCCCGCGCTGTGGCGGGTTCAAAGCTTCGCGCCATCAAAAGTGGCGTCTCGTCGCGGCGTTGTCGTTATCTCGAGAGGACCTCTCCAGTCTCCACCGCAGCCCTCGTACAGGGAGGACACACAAGTATTCTCACAAATGCTACCGGCGCCTCTACATCAAACAAAGAGCAAACTATTATCGTCCGCCCCCGCTATATCGCAAGCGCAGGCCTCGCAAGGTGCAAGCCTCGCAAATAAGCCTCTCCCGCATCAAGCCTTTCAAGCAAGCCTCGCAAGCGAAAACCTCTTAAGCAAGTCTCTCAGGCACAAGCCTCTCAAAACGCAAGCCTCTCAAAGCAAAACCCTCTCAAAGCACACACAAGCCTCTCAAAGCACAAGCCTCTCAAAGCACACGCCTCTCAAAGCACAAGCCTCTCAAATCACAAGCCTCTCGAACCACAAGCCTCTCGAATCACACGCCTCGCAGGCTTTTCGCTTTTCGCTCTACGAAAAAAAAGCCTCCCTCCCTCCCTCCCTCCCTCCCTCACCTTCTTCTGTGAGCATGCTCACAACCTTCCCGAGCGTGAGCAGCGACTTGTTGATGAACCCTCCCTCTATCTGCCGCTGCCCGTGGGTGTTGGCGAGCCGGACGCTCTCCGACCCCGCAAGGTCGACGAGGCTGAGGGTGCTCATCACGCTACGCGCGCCCTGGCTCGACCGGCTTCGGCTCTCGATAACCATGCGGAAAATGGTATGCGAACGTGAAGAGTTCTGCGGGGAGGTAGGGACGGAGGTAGGGCGGGAAGGGACGACGGAGGAGGGGGGAGGGAGGGAGGCGAGGGATGGAGGCGATAGGAGGAGGGAGGAAGCGAACGACGGTAGGGGCGGGAGGGGGGGAGGGAGAGGGGGAAGGGGTGTTGAGAGGGGAAAAATAACGCGTAGAAAGCCAGGCGCGCGACGGTTCGGCGCATTCGTTGGCGTTAATATCGGTGACACATACCTGGTACATATTTACGACCCCAAAAAGTAAAAATAAATAATTAGCACTCTGTATGTTGTATGCTGCCAATAAGCTACTTGTGGGTGGGCATATTATTTTTCTTGGGACGAAGGAAAGGCAGCACGCGCGGTAGACACGTATCGAAAACAGCTCATCGTGCCTCCTCCCAAAATCGAGGTAACCGGTATCACTGATGAATCGCACCTCATGGCGTATCACAGGCTGTCTGCCGATACGGAAGGGATGGGGTACATACTCCTGGCAGCACGAAGTCACTTCACTTCACTTCCACACACCTCACCACAACCAATGTACATACCTCAAACCAACCAACGTCGAAAAACCGAAACCGCTTTTCCCTACGGCGACAGCCCCGACTATAAAAATAGTCTATAACCGTAGTACCAAAAATGCCGGCGAGGTCTGTTGCCCCCCCAATCGCAGCCAGATCGCCAACCCCCCCCCGCCCCCTCCCTCCATGCTCCGTCTCGAAAGGGATGCGTGGTCAATGTCCATGGCTAAGGCAAGCAACAATGAGTACGCCCTCCCCCCCCCCCCCCTCAGCCCTGCGGCCATGCATAGAAATGAAGTACACCCCCCAACAGCCTTGCCCCTCCTCCCATCGCCCCCCAACCCACTTCCATCCGGTCACCTTGTTCGCGTCCGTCGAGCCGACGTGTCGCTGCGCCTCTCCCGCCGAGATAAGCGCGTACACCTGCTGGGGGCTGATGACCACCTCCTCCTTCACCCCCTGCAGCTGCACCCCCAACTTCTTGCTCTCCATGATGCGCACGTTCGCCATCGTCGACGCGGGACACAGCAGGTCATTGATCTGCTCGTTGTAGATCTCCAGGTACGACACGCGGAAGAGGAACTCCCTTCGGAGGCGGGAAACAAAAACGAGGGGTGGGGGGAAACCAGGGGAAGAGAGGGGGCACATAGAGAGGGGGTATGTAAGAGGGGGAGGTGATTGTCAGGAGGCGGGAAACAAAACCGGGAGAAACCAGGGGGGGAGAAGGGCATGTTAAAGAGGGGGACGCGTTTTTCAGGAGGCGGGAAATAAGGGGGGAGACTAGGGGGGGGGCAAGGGGAGGAGGTGATTTTCAGGAGGCGTGAAATACGCGGGAAAAGGGGGAAAAGGGGGAAAAGAGAGAAAAAGAGGGGAAAAGAGGGGGCATGTAAGAGGGGAGGCGATTCTCAAACGTTCTTGTTGCAGGGGTGGTGAGCAAGGGTCGCTGTTCGGAGGAACGCAGCGGCGGCGTGTCCCGGGCGTCGCTGGTGACATTAAGTCGTCGACGTGCAGGCGTTGACAAAAAAAAACAGCCAAACCACGAGGCCTATTAATACCACTTGTAAACATTTACACACCTCGACAGATAGATCATCTCCAGATCAGATATATCATCTCCAGATATATCATCTAGCTCCTAACCAAGCTTCCCTAATGAAATGCTGTGCAGGAACTGTAGTACAGATCCAACTCAGGAAACTTCTCAAGCATACAGATGATACGGCTCCCACCGTACAACATGAGCTACGGTAAATCCTACAGATCGCTGATCGATCATCCCTGAAATATCTAGATCATCGAGTAGAAATTATCTAGTCGATGATCTGTCGGAGGTGTGAATCCATCATACTTCGTATATATATAACCCTTTTGAGGTTTTAGTCCATTAAAAAAAAGTGACGCTTAGAGCGTTAGCTATGAGCGACACAAAATACCCCGGGCTGGTGTGGGTATAGGGTGTGTGTCCGACAGCAATGCAAGGAGCGGCGCACGAAAGGCGTGCAGCACGGCGACACTCTTACATATTGCAGCAGCACTCTTTTATGTTCATTAAGACGGACGGACGGCACGGCAAGATCGCTTCTCTAAATGTTGCGGCCGAAATTGTTTTCGTGGATTCCAAATGGAACGGCAAGATCGATTTTTTTCTCATTGTTTACGAGGGCGTTTTTTCTCATGGGATACAAAGGGCTTCATCACAGGTCCATCAACACACGCACGAGGTTGTCGAGCAGGGTGTGTGCGTGTGTGTGTTCTTCACATTAAACCTTCCTTTCTACCCGTCGACATCCAGCACATCCAGTGTCCGTGCCGATTCTTCTATCCTAAAAAGGGTAGGGGGGGGGTACACCATGGTCAAGAGGGCTGGCGTTCTTCAGTGACACAAGAGCGATCACAACAGCATGTCGTGAGAAGTGAGGCACCGAGCAACTGAAAACAGCGAGACGACAAAAGTTAACAAACGAACAAAAAAAAAAACGAAAACAAAACGATTCGTTTCTTCGTTTTCTTGCCGATCGATCACGACCTAACAGCAGTAAGGGGCCTGTGCGTCTCACTTGACATCATGAAACCATGCACCAGCAGACCAGTGCTGTTACTACTGCTGCTGCTGCTGCTGCTGCTGCTGCTGAACCAAAATACACACTGGGTGTGCTGGATATCGACGGTTAGAAAGGACGGCTTAATGTGAAGAACACACACACACATCTATTGCAGCGGCTGCTGTATGTGATCATCGTGGTGCCCGCGTGGAACAGTAATAGCTTGCCTTCACGAGTTTCGGCTGCAGCGGTCTTTGCCACGGGGTAAAAAACGAAGCAAACAACCCCAACATGCCGGAGCTCGAACGAAAATGTCGACACCCTCAAGTACTACAAAGCAAGTATCACTGAGAGTTACACAAAGTAGACTCTTATGCACAACTTGTGTTAATTATGAATAGTATTGTTGTGCCATTGGGTCCATATACATCAATCAGGCGAGAGAACTTCCAAGTACAAAATGACAGCACTTCTGTGAACGACTACGAGTATGAACTACGAACGCCAAAGGGAAGCTTACACGCATCGGGCGGACCATCCATTCCTACACTTTCTTTCTTTTTTTGTCATGCTTTTTATTTGGTTGCTTGATTATTGATTTGCTTCAGTATATTTACTTTTTATTATTTTTTATTTTCGCTTTTTTCTTTTTTCTCTTTTTTTCTCTTGCATGCACCTGGATTGCTAGCAGGGTAGGTCTTGCCTGTCGTATATGGCGTTGCATTGTCTGCTCTGCTTACTGCACTGAGTGTAGTATCTCTGTGTCGTAGTTTTGTGACCACAGAACTGGTACCTTTTTAGGATGAAGAATCGGCACGGACACTGGGTGTGCTGGATGTCGACGGGTAGAAAGGAAGGTTTAATGTGAAGAACACACACACACACACTTCACCATCTAGACCTTTAGGGCAGAAGTGTTCCTGATCTGTATGATCTGTATGATCTGTATGATCTAGCTCATGTTGCCGGGTGGGAGCCGTATAATCTGCACGATTCAGAACATACTTCCTGGGATAAGATCTATACTATGCAGATCCTGCACAAGATATCATAACGGCAGGTTAGGGATCTACAAGTAGATGATCTGGATGATCTAGATCATGGATCTGTGTACTGTTTTGTAGATGATCTATCTGTAGACGATCTGTCCAGGCGTGTGAAAGCTTGTCAGCCCTGTGACGTCACTAGGGCCGAGGCTACTACTGCTGTCGTAACCCTCTATTCATAGCTTAGTGCTATACCAGCCACCTGGTATAAAATGTGATACCTCTCCACGTGCGGTACATTTCGTTTCATTTCATTTGGTTTGATATTGGATGTCGCATCTCCTCTGGGAGAAGCACGACACTTTCTTTCTTTTATTTTGTCATGCTTGTGTTTGGTTGCTTGATTGTTGATTTGCTTCAGTGTGTTTACTTTTCATTCTTTTTTCCTTTTCGCTTTTTTTCTTTTTTTTTTTCTCTTTTTTCTCTTGCATGCACCTGGATTGCTAGCAGGGTAGGTATTGCCTGTCGTATATGGCATTGCATTGTCTGCTCTGCTTACTGCACTGACGTAGTATCTCTGTGTCGAAGTTTTGTGACCACAGAACTGGTACCTTTTTAGGATGAAGAATCGGCACGGACACTGGGTGTGCTGGATGTCGACGGGTAGAAAGGAAGGTTTAATGTGAAGAACACACACACACGTGCGGTACGCGGTACGTAATATGAATACTACTACTCGTACAGTTAGTACCACTACAAGTAATACTACTGCTGTGGTTGTAGCACCGCGCTTTCGTGCTTTTGAGCTTTCGAGGCTACTACTACTACTACTACTACTACTACTACTACTACTACTACTACTACTACTACTACTACTACTACTACTACTACTACTACTACTACTACCACCACTGCCACCACTACTACTACTACTACTGTTGTAGGGCTGTGAATCCGAGCGAACGTTCGATTTCTTTTAAATCGTCGAATTTATGAATTTATCACATAAATCGACTGGCTTCAATTCTGAGTGACATCGTGAACAAGCCATGGCTACGGCCGTGCGACACCCCCCCCCCGGCAGGTGAGGGGACAGATATAGCCGGTAAAATACGTTACAAGTCGCAAAACAGTAGCAACTATGGTTAGGATTCCGATGCCGATTGAATCGTCCGGTGTCGACTGGATCGGCTGTGATTCGCAGTCCTGGCAGCGTCACAAGAACAGCAGTACCTCAAGAGCAGTACACGAGGTGATTATCGTAGCTGGTAGGTGCCACGATGAGCGTTGCCATTCGCAACGTGTGTCCTCGCTATGCACATCAGCTTTCCGAAGGTTGGTACGTTGGTACTGTCGTTCGAAATTGGTCGGTTGTCTAAATTCGCAAACTCGCAAACTCCCCTACGTTTGTCTCTAACTCCGGCTATTCATAGTGACGCGACGAATGAAAAAAAACGCAAATACGTACTGCGGAAGTATATGTGATATGAACAAATATATATTTTATATGTGGAACCAATTCGCTCTTCCTCGCTTTTCAATTCGACGTTGGCAAGATTTCAATAAAAAAGAAGAAACAAGTCGGGTACCAGGTACTTGTTTATGCCCAATCCGTGTGCATGCATGAGGAGTACTCTTATGTAGGAGACTCGCCAAATACGCCCGCTCCCAGAATATCAGAGCTTCATAATTCCCCACAGGCAGTACTTTAAAAAAAAAGGGAGAGGACTACGCGTATAGCTACCATTAATATCATTAATAGAGATCGGAAACCGAACCCAGGATATTTTATTTTTATTTTTATAAAAATACTATAATTCCATTGCGTCAGCTTTGTTTCGCATTTTGACACGCTCGGGAACACTATTTATACCAACATTTGCAAGAAAACGGCAAACAACAGCTGGGTACGTAGCCATACATATACTTTCTTCGTATAGGTTCTGTATGAATTGTGAACCCTTCCACACATCGGACAGATCATATACGAGTAGATCATTCCCACTGTATGATCTAGATCTTTCAGGGCAGACAGATTCCTGATCTGTATGATTTGTATGATCTGTATGATCTGTATGATTTGTATGATCTAGCTCATGTTATCGGGTGGAAGGCACACAATCTGCATGGTCATGTTTCCTGGGTTGGATCTGTACTACACAGATCCTGCACAACATCTCAAAACGGCGGGTTAAGATCACCATTATCTACAGTAGATCGTGATCTGTCCGAGATGCTAACCCTCTATTGTGACTCCACAAATCCCAGAAGGAAAGAGTGACGGACACACGTAACGACGTGAGCAATGTATAGCGATATACGAGAAACAGCGCCAGGTACAGCACTAGCTACACTAAGTATGGCAGCATCGCCCACACGAAGCAGCCCGGACTGCTGGTTTCGGGGGCGATCCTTTTCAGGGTTGTTCACGGGTCGGGTCAAACCTCGCCGGTCGGGTCGGGTAGGGCCGGCCTTCCTTCCTGTCTCCTTCCTAGTGGTAACTCAGATCCGGGGTTACAAAGTAGGCGCTTCTCCCTCCTCCCCACTCGTACGGTTCGTGCCTTGCATTGTTATCGCGAGAAGACTTCAGCCCTTTCTTTTCCTCGTCGACTCGCATCGATCGACTCAACACCTCCCGACTCGACCCGACCCGAACCGACCCGACCCGACCCGACCCGACCCGTGAGATTTCCAAAACTTCCTGACCCAACCCGCGGGTTATGAGGTCATGACCCGTGAAGAGCCCTGATAATGAACTAACTTTAGTACCCAAACTCTACATTATAACCCCTTTGGGACTCAAGAGGTTATAACAAAAGGGTAAAAACAAAAGGGCTGGTTGCTTCATGGGCCACACAAAGCAGCCCACGAAAATATTAAAAGTGTATAGGCTATACTGGGGTACGGGATATAGGGGATAAGTGGTGCGTCCGAAATGCAACATGGTGAACACAGGGAGACATGTATGACACGCGTGCAGCATGATTCGAGGATACAGTAGTAGGAATGGTCCATCCATAGTGCCGGCATGGGCCAATCAACAATACCGTTAGTTGTAGTGGCAACCGGCACTACTCCTCCGCACACTGCCACTCTGGTTCATCCCCATCTATGGCAAGCGATTTCACGGGCACTATAGCAGGCAGCCGGCACTACTCAATCGGCACTATAGAGGGACCACTACTGTACTGCACTTGAACCTTTTGCCCCACTCTTTCTACATAGAATGTCGGTAACACCGCCACGCTTGTCGCCTTCAAGGTGGTCCCTATACTATAATCAAGTCCCAAAAGGGTTAACACGTGAATATGTACTCGTATGTACGATAAGCGCAAGTAGCTCTGTGCGACAGGCGCACGGCATGACACCACGATGCTACTCCGGCTGTAGCGCGCCCACACTGCCGTGAAAAAACAATGCCAGGTGCCGGGTACCAGGAATATACCAGGTGCAGGGTACCTATACACGGTACACACACGGCCGTCGATAGTTGATAACGCCGCCACTTCTTGCCATGCTTTTGGTTTTTGGTCTCTGCGTTGTACCTGGTAATATACTATTATACTATTAATAGCAATGAGTGCTATATAATATGGCATCATACCTTCATCCAAAAAGGTCAACTACTATAATAGTAGCACTATTTCTATCTATATATACCAGGTACAAGGTAGGTGTCGGTATCAGATTAAGACGAACCGGCACCTGGTACCTGATATTATCATATAGGTCGATGCTGCCGCTGTTGCTGTTTCTACTATAATATTAATAGTTGCCATATACATCCCGGCATTGGTATGGCTCCTGCTTGTACGTACGTACTACTATTGGTATTGCAATTGCTGCTACTGGAGCTGCCGTGTTTGCGGTTGCGTTTGCGGTATCCAGCCCACCCACCCACCCAGCCCACCCACCTGTCGTCATTGCTGGTAGATACATAGGAAAAGCACTCCTCGATCGCCAAGGGTATGACCCCCGGCTGCTCCTCCGTCCCCTGCATCGTGTGCGTTTTCCCCGTTGACGTCTGGCCGTACGCAAACACAGACCTGACAGCAGCATGGTAGACACACGACGCACAGATAAAACACTCGTACCAGGTACCAGTCATCATACTACGTACTGCTCTTACGTTCGTAGCACGGGTAAGTAAGGTAGTACTCACACACGGGACCGCGGTATGTAATGTACTGCTCGAGTAGTGTCATATGATGCGAAAATGATCATATGGTGTGTACTGCTGTACCACAGGTGCCAGGTATACCGGTCATTACGGTGCTGTGTGATGATACATCCCAAGTGCAGGTATGATGCTATCATAGGTGTATCATACCGGTAATGGTGCTGCTGTGATACCCGTGTGATGATATAACACGATGCTTGCGGTTGGTCCCGAGGCCTGAGCAGGCCAATCTGGGATAAAGTATGTACGGTACATACACATATGACATGATACGAAGGATGGAACCTTCGAGGGTTGCATTAAAGCGTTATTTCTAGCATACCCATCGACATCCAGCACACCCACTGTCCGTGCCGATTCTTCATCCGTGCTGATATAAAGAGAGATAAAAGCGGTGTGCTGTTTGCTATTGTAGACTATAATTCAACTTCCGAATCGATGTGTTCGTGTACGTGCCATGTCGTACACACATAACGGTTCGAGCTTCGTACGAACGTACGAGAGGTACTTGTAACCTGTGACACCAGGCAGGCGAATGACGAGTACAGCAGTCTACGTACGGGTATCATAGAGCGTGTTTACGTATATACAGACAACGACAAAACAAGGTCTTGCTTCGTTTTACGCCCTAAATTGGTGTTACAGGTATCATATAATGCTGTTATAGTTAAAAAGCGCCCCTGCTTCCGTGCGCAAGCTGTATTTGCGGGCGTAGTGCCTCTTGCTGTACGTAATGCTGCTGCTGCTGCTGCTGCTGCCGCCGACACGGCTGCCGATGGTGCTGTTCCGCTGTTCCTCTCTGTTCTCTGTACCGTTCTGCCATATCATATCATATCATATCATATCGACTCCATACTGTACCTGGTACAAAATTTCAAATTCTCGTTTCTACGTACCAGATGCATGGTACCGGTACAGCAGCAGTATACGGGTACAGCTCTTGTTGCCCTCGGAGCACGGGACGCTACGAATGCAAACCAGAAGCAGGCACCGTTATTATGACACGTAACCAGGAGTAGCCGGCACTATGATAACTACGCTCTGCGAGGAACACAGGGGTTCACAGGGGCTCGGTGAAGCAAAGCTACTCGTGTTGCTCGCTGCTGCTACTGCTGTGTGCGTCCGTCCGCCTGCTCAGTCCAAAGGCTGGTGTCGTTCCAGTACAGTACCAGGTACACAAGGTGCCGGTATGTAGTCAGAAAAGAAACATAAAACGTAGCTACAAGAAGCATCTCACACTACCCAACCCTCACCACTACCACCACCACCACCAGCTCACCCGTGGTATCCCCCCATCGTTGCCAAAATCACCCTTCGCACGGCGCTCTCGTAGATCTCCTCCGTGTCGCTAAGCGGGTTAAACAGGTGATCGTACGTGAACACCCCCCCCACTCCCCGGTTCCTCAACGACGAGCTGGTTTGCGCGATCGTGTTGTCCTTCCAGGTCCACGCCGGAGTCGTGCTGTGCCTCTCCTCTCTCTCATTGGTCGGGCGTATTCTCACGCAGACTTTGATGTTGTCATCGCCCTGAGCTCCGGCTCCTTCGTACCCGGTGATAGCCCCGGCGGGGGGCTTGATGCTGGGCTTCACCATAGTCGACTTCGCGTTAGATAGTCGTCTGCTACCGAGGACATCTTTCAGAGGGATGCCTTTCCTCTCTCGGGACGGAATATCGGTAGTCCTCGAGGATGGCGATTCCCTCGGATGGAGCCGCGAGGAGGGTACCGGTATGCGCCGCATAGCTGGTTGCGGCTACGGCTACACTGCGTACGGCAGCTGTTCGTTGTTTGTACGTAGCGTCAACCGCGGCCTATGCGAAAACAACAAAAGGCGTTGTGTTCTCTCGAGAGTTTTTAAGTTTTTATCGGAAGTATTTTTTGTAGCGGGGACAGGGGACAGAATTGGCGTACTCGTACCACGACCTGCCAACCATTGTCGTTGTGAAGTTTTCACGTGCACCTCGTAAATTTTCTACTGCTGCTGCTGTACAGCAGTAGCAAGCAGTATATGCGAAACCAAGTGCGTACGTGGTCACGAGAACACATCAGGGCAGAGTAACTCGTACTTGGTGGAGCCACCTATATATGAGTTAGTCTGATACCGATGTTAGATGTGTGCGTAGTCCCCAGTTTAATTTACTGGGGAAAAACGGAAAGTCCAAATAATAAAATGTGTTCGATTCGAAAAATCATACCCCCGGTACCTCGGATACTTTTCTACATTTCAAATATTTTTTGTACGTACGACTTGCGTACGTACGAGCTAAAAAAAAGTGAAAGCGTGGTCACTATTTTGACTGGAATACACACTGCAAACAAACATTGAATCGAGCAAAATTCAGACGTACGAGTACATATTCATAGTTTACGTAAAGAACACACACAGCAGCAGCAGCAGCAATACGAGTAGGCATCAACCACCAACCAGCAGCAGCACGGGAAGAGGCTGCCGTCATATGTTTCTTTCAAAATACGGTTGCGTCAGCACGCAGCAAAACGCTTGGAAGGAAACTTTTTTGCTCGAGAACAAAAAAAAAAGGTTGCGGGTTGGGGAGTGGAGGTGTGGCACATAAAAACAACGGGGAAGCGTCGCCCCCCCCCCACCCCACAGCCCCGTTCTTAATTCTTCGAAGTGCACCGCGCTTTCGCCACTATTATACCACCACCTAAGATTTTTACGCCCTGTGTCGCTGGGCAATCGGATTCCTATCAGCCACAGGTGCCTGGTATATACATATAGCTTCGTAGCTATAGAGTATACTCACGGAAGTTACGAAGAGAAGAATGGACTGCCTCACCCCCCCCGCCTTCCTCCCACACCCCCCGCATACCACACCCCACCCAACCACCCCGCCTACACCCCCCCCACCCCCCCCCCTTCACCACGCCCCCAAACCTGTTAGGATATAGGGTGGTGTGGGAGACACAAGAGAATTAAATATTATCCCTTGCCAGGTTTTTACCCATTGATTGAGAGGTTCTCGCTGTTACTCACGTGTGTTAGTTGCTTAGACATAGAACAAGGACGGTTTATTCCACTATCCGGCCACGAAGACGACTACACACAAGGACTGTTGGTTCGTTTTGTCTCGCCCTGTGAAACCCCTGATTATACCCATCTAAGATGTTCAGCTAATACAACTTAATGCGTTCCCAATACCTGCACCCAGGTAGAGTTCCCGGCCGCTCAAGGTTGTTCAGGGCAATACCATACCACTAGCCCACCCTGCTTGAATGAGCGGCATTTATATACATGCAAAAACACATGGAAAAAAACACGGAAATCAGGGTCCACGAAGTAGAACATGAATCAAGATGTGGCTCCTCAAAACTCACTCCCACACACCTAAACAGCGAGGCAGCGGAGCCGAGAAGAAGCGCCAAGAAAGAGGGGAAGAAGAGAAGGCCTACTTGTAAGGGACAGGGAAGCTTTAACGAAATGCACCGCCATATCACCAGCAGGGGGGGGGGGGGGGGCGGTGAAGATGCGTCGTCGAAAACGCGAAAACCTAGCGAGCGCCACAACTCTAGCGAGCGGCGGGGGGGGGGGGGGGGCGTATATAATTTGTTGCTTGTCTTAGTCATTTGACCATTGCCTTTCAAGACGGAGCACCGGAGGGGTTATTTGAAATTTGGATCGTCGAAAGAGAGAACACGTCACCCAGTGTGCCACAGAGTATGAGTAGCCAAACTATCCAGATCGCCTCGGGGCCCCGAGCTGGGGGGTTCGACAGGACCATCATTAAGACCATCATACCGTAACACTCCTCCACATTGTTTTGTCCTTCGAAGTGCACCGTCCTTCAGACCGATATTGTAAGCTTTACAACCGGCTACAGTCTCTCACCCGGGATTCATATTATAGCTCAGTATGAGGTATCGTAGCTCAGTGCAGCATGGTATACTATAGATCTGCTCACATGGAAGTTACGAAGAAGAAAATACCGCTGTATGAACAGTAGTCTAAGTTCTGCAGCGGAGACTACTACTAATACTACAGTAGTCCTGCCAATGACGTTAACTGTAAAGCACCTGCTACCCAGGAGACGCCGAGATATCTAAACAACACTTTTAGTTTTCTCTCTTGGTTTGTACATATATACATGCCGTAGAGGGAACTGGGAACCCTGCCGACACGCGCGCCTATCAATCGAATCAACGCCATACCATGTGCGGCATACGGGAGATGGACGACGAGGTAATGTGTTTGCCGTGCGTGCAGAGTATCGTACACGTGATTGCATCTGAATGGCTGGGCTTGCACGTGGATGGCTGAATCTCCGCAAAGAGGCCCGGTCGTTCGTCGCAGCGCCGTGTGTGGCCTTAGAGGTGGCTCGTTCGATAAAACTCGTTCAGAATGCAGCGTGGATACGTAGTAGATACTTACTGCGCATGGTGTGACATTAAAGACAATATATATGCATCGAAACGATGAAAACGATGATTGACTGTATATTGAGATGTACTCCCGGTACTATATATGTAAGTACGTGCTGTAGTTTGGCACGTTGTTCCGATCTTTAACTCTTTGTCGTGACATGTGGGTGGGGACGTGGAGAGAAGGAAGCGGGGGGGGGGGAGAGGGGGGGGGGCGTACGCATTTGTTTGTTGTCTGCCATACGTACGTAGTCATTTGACCACATTGACAACGCATCGCTTTCGAGACGGAGCACCGAGGGGGGGCGAACGAGCCCGATGGCAGCAACAATCCTCTCGTTTCCTTGGCTTTATTATTTCGAAGTGATTACTGTAGAAGTGACCAACGTTGTTGAGAATGCTACACGGATGGCAACAATAATGACATTAATGGCAGTTAAATGGCCGTAACTATACAACTATTGCCGTCACAAGGTTGCACACCTCGGGCAGATCCTCGATTCCTACTTGATGATCAAGATCATTCAAGGGACGCGTGCTACCATAGAGGTATAAGGTATACCTTTTTTTGGCTGAAATGTTTTCTGAATGATCGGGCCCCTCAACCCCAATCGTGGGTCTTTCATTCTTATGTGTCGAGTATGGAGCTCCTCAAGTGACCACCCCCAGAAAAATCATGGTGCACCTGCATGCAGGCTAACCCCTACCGTACCATGCGTCAAGGCAGACATATATATTCCCGATCCTGTACGATCTGTATGATCTGTATGCTCTAGCTCATGTTGTCGAGTGGGACCCGTATAATCTGCATGATCTACAGTACCACGTGTTTCCTGGGTTCGATCTGTATCAACAACAGATCGTGCACAATCTCCCGCAACGGCGCGTGAGGAACCAGTTGATCTGCTGCAGATAGATAGATATATAGATAGATAGATAGATAGAGAAATAGAGAAATAGATAGATACATACATATATAGATAGATATATCATGATCTGTCCGAGGTGTGCAAGGTTGACGGACGGCGGTTGGTGCAGGAGAAGGGGGTACCGGTATATCTATATAACCACGATCGGGTCAGGGAACCCATGCCTCTTCTTCGATTTTCGTTTTTTTGTCATTCTTTCAGAAGCGCGTTGGGGAGAGGGGAGGTTTTTCTCGTGGCAATCTCGACGCCTAAAACCAAAAGTCGAAACAAACGCTGTGTTTGCCATATTCTCTTACGCTCGGTGTGTGTTCCTCGAGTATCAAGTATACGTCGAGTACAAGAAAAGGGACCCACCGTCGAGTCGATGCACTGCAAATATTAATATTAATAGATTAATCGGTGTCTGTCTCCTCCCTTCTCCCCGATGCATATAAACTTGCTTTTTGACGCGTGTAAGATTCAGCATTCCCATCGCTGCTCGTCGGTTTCATCGATGCTTATCAACTCACGCTCTCTTGAGCCTTCAGCGAACCGACGATAACAGTTACCGACGAAGACGATACCACAGGGGTTCGAACCCCGGACTTCCATCGTCAGGAGAGACAGCCCATCCATCTACCCCCAAAACACTGCCCAACCATACGACACACATACACGTAGAAGTAGAAAAGTGCACGGGGTATACTTCGTACAGCAGTATCTATGAAATTCCATGCAGTAGGTTTACTCGGATTTTTTCTTTTAGAGGGGAGACCCAAATTCGGAGGCGGTCTTCATCCCTTCAATTTCATGATGGGAAAACTAGAAGGTGAAACGATACCGCGAGCTGCATGCTTGGACAACTGATAACATTTTCGCACACAACCCAGCCCAATCCTGAAAAATAATCGCAATTTTTCTCATCGCCTGGAAGGGTTTGGAACCTCATTCTGATGAGAAAATTCGAATCAAACAAATTGGTACACAAAACAGCAGTTACACAGGTTCAAAAAACATACCAAGACGTACCAGATTCGAGTTGAAGAATTCTATCGGTACAACTACAATATCGGTATAGACCTCAAAAACCGCAAAAATGCCGCTCCTACCTACTGAACTTCCCACACAAACAGGACAGTACACAGCACAAAGCACACAGCACACAGGGAACATTAACAATATACTTCACCCGCGGCGCACATACCCAGTCAAGTCACGCCATAAAGGCCTAAAGACGTCGGAATCACCCCGATAGCATCCCTCCCGCAGAGGGGAAGGAACTTCACATTTCAATCCGCCCGCGATGGGTGGGCTGCTCCATCTCTAGGCCTGCCTCCTCGTACCTCTTGCCATTATTGTCTGTAGCAACAGGCAGTAGATATTGTCTGCAACAACAGTAGCTACTACCACGGCAGTCATTTGCAATGACAGTAGGCTACTATTAATACCACTGGGTGTCATCTGCAACAACAGTAGACTGCTAATAGTACCACTGAATGGCATCTGCAGCAGCAGCAGTAGACTGCTACTGTAGTAGCACCACAGCATGTCATCTGCAACAACAGTAGACAACTACCATTTCCAATCAGAGCACCACTCCGAAACAAATTGCGAGCAAGAGATACTTCGCTCTCTACTACCGTCCGCTTTTCGCGTTCAGTGTATTCCCACAAAAATTAAATTGGTTTTCCCTATATATGGGAATCCTTTTGAGCGCATCTTACGTGACAGTTTTTGCTACACGGATGCTCTCTCGACAAACAGCAAACACGAAACATGCTAACACCACACCCCCCTCAAGCAACAACACAGCAACAAGAATCAACACACCAGCCGTGACATTAAAATCACGCCCCCCACACAAAACACCAAGGCAAATCAACAAAATGAGTACACCCCCCTCAAAATATTAAACAAAAGGCAACCAAGTGGGGCAGTGTAGATCTACGAGCTCTAGAGCTTAAAACAGCCAACGTTCGTTGGAACTGTGCATCACCACCACTCGAGCTGCAAAACCAAGGTGCAAACCCACCTTCAAGCTGTATGTACTTTGAACATAGCACACACACAAACATGCAGTGTCAAAAAAATATGGTACATGGGAATGCGTGTCTTAACATATGGTTATGATTTTGCTCAACATATCGTTGAGGCCATGCGAAATACAAGACACCGCCATGTTCCCACTATTGATAAAAATACACAAAAGTAGCTATAGTAGTAACACAAGTCCCAGTACTGACAAATACCACCACGCAAAAGACCACCATGCCATTCCGGCTCCGAATAACGCCGCTAAAGGGGCTGGCCATTCCGGCTCAGAATAACGCCGTCAAAGGGGCTGAGGAGACTCTGCCTACTGCTCAAAGGCGAAACGCATGCATTAGGCACGAGTAGGCCGCAGTAGGGGGCAGTGCTCCCCTTCCCCAGTGACCAAACTAACACGCCAACCGACGCCAAAATTGGGCGTACGGAGTGCTTATATAAAGCAATGGGCATGCAATATCGGCACCGGTAATGCATCATTACCGGAGGCCTCTTTGTGACCAAAATCTGCCAAAAATAAGAGCCAGCGCCACATCGCTGCGTGAGGAACGCGCGAAACCGCTGGCTGGCATACACGTTGCACTTGGGCTGAAAATAGACCAGCGGCAGGAATTCTGGACGGGTCTTCACACATAAGAAAGCCGATGCGATCTGCCACACTCACCCTTGAAACCTCCTGTAACCTAGTAGGGAGCGAAGACTTAACGCCGCCTCAAAAGGATGGAAACCCGAACCAAGCCAAGAAAAATCGCGCCCTCTTTGTGACCAAAATCTGCCAAAATAAGCGCCAGCGCCACATCGCTGCGTAAGGAGCGCGCGAAACCGCTGACTGACATACGCGTTTCACTGGAGATAAAAATAAACCAGCGGCAGGAATGCTGGACGGGTCTCACACAGAAGAAAGCCGATGCGATCTGCCACACTCACCCTTGGAACCTCCTGTAACCTAGTAGGGAGCGAAGACTTAACGCCGCCTTAAAAGTATGGAAACCCGAGCTAAGCCAAGCAAAGCCGTGTGCACCTTTTCACATTTAGCCCCAAGTGGTGCCTATAGTGTCCGCAGTCTGGCTGCGGAAAATGGACAGCGCGTGCTCATAGAGCACCAAATCTCCCTGGACAATGGAGCGGACCTCTGTGCTATTGAGCGCCCATTGGTGCAGCCATTCTCGCCTACTGGACTGAACGCCTTTGTTGACCCTCAAAGTCATGTCCGCCCATCGTCGAACAGGGCTTTTCACCCTCGCGTCGAATAGCGACATGGACAGCGACCAGTGCTCTAAGATGCCCACGGCTGTGTACGTCGAAAGTATTTTCTGGTGGGAGTAAGAGGAAGCGGGAAACAAAAAAGAGTGGGTTGGGGTTGGTGTTGTCACACCGTCGAGGGAACGGGTGGGGGGGTGGTGGGAGGCCGTTAGTGTGCCAGCGTTGACAAAAGACAAGCTAGGCGATGGAACGAAGCAAAGCGATACGGTGCATCAGAAGAGAGCGGTCTAAATATGGAGTCGCCTGGTGACACAAAGAGGGCCCTCAAAAGGCAGGCGAGGCGTCACTGACATGACACAAACACCGCCACCACCCCCACTGTGACCACCACCATCACCACCGTCACCAGAGTTCTTCAAGGCTACGTAATGCTTGCTCTTCCGACGATGATCAACTGACAACACTCGCTCCGACACGTCCTACGATAAAGGTATACCTTTTTTTGGCTGAAACGTGTTCTGAATGACCTATTAAAGGCTCCTTAACCCTTATAGGACTGGAGTCCCGTTTTGGGGACAAATTACTTAGAATTAGAGTGGTTTATCCCCAAAACGGGACTGCAGTCCTAAAAGGGTTAACCCAAAATCGGTGGAATTTCATTTTTTGGGGTTTACTTATTCTTCATTTTTTTGGGTTTAGTTGGCGGCATGGGATTGTTCATCGGGTAGCATTTTTATTACTGTAGATTCCTCTGAAAGCATTTTTTGACTTACTATTAGTATAGAGCTCCTCACGTGACCGCCCTCAGAAAAAGCATGGCGTGTCTTACACCTCTACCGTACCGTGCGTCCTCCTCTCACAGTGATGGACAAAACAAGAAGACTACAATTCTTTCAACAGCTGCGCTCCGGCGGCAAAAGAAACCTCTGCAGCCGTGAGGGTTCCTCCTCCTACTTCTATACGGTATCTCATTCCTGCACCGCGTGGCACCTCGACGTGCCGCGTACCGTGTCAGGAATGTAAAATCTCGAAGTTGCAGGCGTGTGACATTCACTGCTCAATTTCTCTCGGGGCAAAATCTAATAGGGTGTTTCGTACATGGACGAGCACATGCCCTTGTAGCAAAAGCACACACCGGCCCGCTTCAAGCGGTATTTTTGTTGGCCAATCAAATTACGCCGGCAATTCACGGTGCACCCTCTTTGCCGTCGCCAACGCTTCGCTCACCTCGGCCACCTCGAGATGATACCAGTCCTCGGCCGTCCGCAATTCGAAGGTTGGCTGGGCCTGTTCGTGGATCGATCCCAGCAAAATAAATCATCGGAGTCAGACCTCGCAACTACACACCAGAGTATATGTGTGCCTCCCTGCACGCCACACGCCACCCCGGTGGGGCCACGCAAGGTACAGAGCGGGATGCTTGTGGGCGTGGTCTCTGTTATTTATCTCGTCAGCGTGTCTACTGCGTTATCAGCCGGTACACATCCAAGTGTAGATTCACCAGTAACAACATAAGTATTCCAACTCGCAGCTTCCAGTGTGTCAGCGTTTCAGCACGATGTATAACACCGACTACTAATAGCACGCAAAGTGCACATATAATTGTGATGCTGCGACACCCGGCCCCCGTTTGGTACATTCACCAAAGCCTACGATACACCGCCATTTTTTGCAATTAATTCATCCTACTGTAATTCAAGACATTAATTTGTTTTCACCTTTGAACGACACGATATACGACGCAAACAAAAACCACACACGCACATTCGAGCAAATGACGCGGACACCTCCAAACTCATCCTCGGGAGGGTCTGAGCACACGCCGTCTATCACAGAAAAACCGCGCGAGACTACCTTTGCAGGCGTGAGTTTCGTCTATTGCTGAACAGAAAAAAGACAAACCATATACAGCAACAACAAAACAGCCAAAAATACAAACAGCAAAACACTCTGTTTTTCCTAATCGTGACATACTTTCTAGGTGCTGCTACAGGCCGCCGAGAATGCAACTGTCCTTGACTTTCTCCTTGTGTACTTTCCAGCAGGCTTTCCCCCCCTCCGGGGATGCTCTTCGTGCGTCCCCGAGTTTGGATCGAGATTACTGCAGCAAAACACAAACAGCAAAGCACAAAAAAAAGCAAATCAGAAGCAATACGAAAACACATCGTACCTCAGTACCGCACACCTCGCCCGGCTGGGGCGGACACGTGACTCCGAACATCATCATCCTCCAGGCGTGGTTTCCCCAGGACTGGGCGGCGAATTCCAACAGGCGGGCGGGCAGGTCCTCCTCCAACCCGCGCATTCCGCACCACTGCTCGCGCGCGCGGGAGTTGGTGGGAGATTTGGAGGCAGAACACCGCCAGAGAGAAATGGGCAATGGACGGAGTGTTGTCACCAAACCATGCTACTCTGCTGGCATGATTTTATTTTTCATTTCTGTAGCCATGTGAAAACGTATTATATATATGGTATAGCGTTTTGGTTCCAATCATGCTACAGTATCAACTACCCACATGTTGATAGGAAATCGCGGTTTTGTCCCTTGACTGACTGCCGCCCCCCCTGCCTACACTAAAACTAGCATAGTAAGGCAGAAAGAGGCCTTGACGGGCCCAAAACATTATCGTGCTACGGTAGAGGTAGCACTTTTAGGCTGAATCGTTTTCTTAACGATGGGGGTCCTTAATTGCCCATATTAACGAGTATAAAAAATATTCAATTTGGGAAAAATAAAATTCAAATTCGCTTTTCATTGGTCAACACACGCACCAGCACCCCCCAAGATCCTAATCTTTGGTGCTGGTGCGCGTGTTGAGCAATGAAAAGCGGATTTTTTTTTTTTTTCCAAATTGATTTTTTTTTCTTCGTTAATATGGGCCCTAACCCAAAATCGTCCAACGATTGTTCATCGGGTATCAAATTTTATTTCCCTCCAAAATCAGTTTTTGACTCACTATTAGTATAGAGCTCCTCAAGTGACCACCCTCAGCAAATAGATGGTGCACCTCTACCGTAGCATGAGTCTCTGGCCAGGATTATAATCCCCGTTCAGCCTCTGATGTAAACATCAAACGATCACTATATTGACGGCCAGAGTGGTAGCGTAGCGTGTTTTGGTTGGGTCACCGACTTAACGGGACGGGTGGATGAAGTGGAGATAATACGACCACGGCTTCTGTGTTCAGACGCCGCCCCGAGTCGTGCGTTGGCGCTGCGTTGGGTAATGCTTCCAGCGAAGGCGGTGGTGTGACGCCCACTCCCATAATTGTACAGTGGTGTACCCATCTAAGACCATCCATCCGATTTAAGACCATATCAGAGATAAGACCAGGCAAATCGGCTTGTCACGGGGAAAAAACCTACTTGGAACTAGTATGGTCGATAGTAAAAAATAAGACCATGTTTTTGGGCCTGTCACGGCGTGGTCTTAAATGGGTACACCACTGTATACCAAGGTACGAAGTATAGATGCCACCATATCGCCTGGCATTGTAGCCATCCACCATCCACAGGTTCACGTGTAGCAGCCACCGACCTCACAGCACACTCATCATACTGTATACCAGGCATACGAACTAAAGAGGGTGACTACTAGCTATCTGAATACTGCCGTCGTAGTGTATCGCCTTCCGCAGGTTGAAAGATGCGCGTAGCAGTTACAAACCAGCCATTTTTATGGACAGCGTGTTGTTGGTCGATGCTTCGTTGGAAACGCCTACAGGTGTGTGTGTGCTCATTAGCCGCATGTTATGCATGGCCGTAGTCGTATGACCATAGACCCTCGCATCCCTACAATGTTGGGACGGAGCACGTCGTGTTTTTACCGACCAGACAGACATTGATCGCTTGCACCAAGCCTATCGGGGGGGGGGGGTCTCAGTCGCTGTTTGACGGATGAGCTGCAGGGGCGTTTTGTTTTAGGAGGCTTTTTGTACATCAACATCGGTTTCGGATGTGGTTCTTTTACACGCCTTCGTTTTCTGTTTTTTCGTCAAAGTTTGCGACTGACACACATTACCATTTTCGGGTGGCAAACATCAAAAACTAAACAAACTAAATACCAGACAGGGTACCACTCTTGTGTTGTTATTCAGATCACCAGGCGACTTGAGGGCTGTCATCACCAAACGATCTAAAAAATCAACGCCATCCAACAGGATACGAAGTTACCGCATACGAGTATGTATGAACTAATGTAATAATGCTGTAATGTATAGTTTGCGGTGTGCGCGTACCTTTGGCGGCCTTCCCTGGATGTCGTGATCTCTCGGGCAGTAGAAGAACTGCGAAATGAGCCTGTCGATGGGATGTCTCATCATGGTGAAGAAGTCGCAGTTTTCACGGCCAGACACCGTAAGGGCACGCCTGCCGCCAACGCACAAATAGGATGGGAAGGCAACAAAAGCATGCTCAGAACGGGCATGTGCAGCGAACACGAGCGTTGCCATTTTACCATATATTATTAGCACCTGGTAACAAGTACTGTCTGCGTTCGCTCATACGAAAGCAAGGGTGTCGTAGTTGGGGGGGCGGATCACGTCCTCGAACAAACCCTCGGGGGTTCTGATCTGGCATCTGGCTCATCCATGTCGCCGGGGGTCTCTTCGATGTCATGGTCCGACTATAAGTGAGGGGTGGGGGGGGGGGGCGAAACTCAATAAACCGGATGTGTTAACGCATCGAGGGGTTCAATTCAATGTGTTAGCGCATCGAGGGGCCGTATATATGAGATGGCACTTATTAAGTAGTCAGTATCATCTACTGTACGTAGTCGCTGCTTGATAACACAGAGTCACCTGATACACGTACGTAGCTCGTACTACATCACCAGTACGCAGTCATTGCCCATCTAGGAGTTTGTAGTGATGATCTGTTCTATATCACGGTTGGCATGTGATACAGCAGCAGTATGTAGCAGCAGATCTGTACTACTACTGCTGTGTACTCGAACAGCAAAAACGAGTATTTTCTGGTACTCGTATTATATGGTAAGGCAGAGAGCAGCATGGTATAGTAGAGTCGTACAGGGCAGCAAAGTACACAGGTCCACATCAGAGAGGTTGTGCTTACAAGCTTGTAGTATATAGCCTAGCTCAGTAGCTCAGCCGTGAGTCTTTGAGATAAGGAGTACGTATGTACAACATACGCATGTGCTGGAACGGGACTGTCGTACCAATATAAGTTCAACAAGGTCCATTCGGCCATCGGTCTAATGTCAGTTCAATCCAAAGAAACCTGGATTGGCAGTAGAATGGTCCGGGAATAGGTTATATAGGGTCTCGTCATGGATTGATTTTGGGGGTCGTATATTTTGTTTCGGGTTTTTGATCGAGCTGCGAGCATGCACACGCACACCACTCTTAGAAGCCCACACTCCGACCTTGCTCTTCGTCAGCTCTGTCTGTTGAGCAACACAATCAATCAGCTTGGGGGGCCTGGGGCCAACATGAACAAGATTTTATCTTCTATTGAAGCTCTCATACGAGTGCATTTAATTAGTGGTGTCTCGATGTATGGCCTCCCAGTAAAAAAATGTAGGCTATGTCTTGGGTCGGTCACAGCTACGAGTTGATACGCAAGCTAAAGATCAACATTAACAGCATTCAGGTCTGATTGATAGCACCTTCCATGTTCGACGTCATTGGATTAGAGTTTTCCTCTATTTGCACATACAGGGCTGGACACCTAATGAGAAACAGGCTAATAAGAAATTTGGGAGTCGTTGTATTGAAATTGGTGTAGAAAACACCCTCTCTCAAATAAGTAACCCAGCCTGGACCAGGTTTCCCGTTTCTTATTAGGTGTCCTGTATGGTATGATTGAAGCAAGCGATGCACAATATCGGATGCCAAAAGGAATAATATGCATGCAGTACCTATGTACGTTGTTGTTGTTGATGATGCTGTTTTCACATTAACCCATTGCCTGAAATCCAGCTGGCGGTCACAGGACAGGCTCCGTAAACTCTCGAGTGAAAGAACACCTCAGAGAGAAAGAAGAAAATACATAATGGACGTATAATATGATATAAAGCACAACGCCCAGTCCTCAAGAAAAAGTGAAACCAACCCAAGGGAGAAAGGAAGGAAAAAGGAAACAAAGGGAGAAAAAGAAGAAAAAGGACAAACGCAGGTAGGAATGACAATATATACCAGATCATACACAAGAGAGAGCGCAAGCGTGTATGATATATAGGTACACGACGAGTAGACGCGGGGGAGTGGCTACCGAAAAATACAAAGCAAAACTAAAGCAAAGTCAAAGTCCATCAACAGGAAGAGCTGCTGTAGCTACGAAGACGCACGCGAGTTCAAGACAAGTAAAAATAAAAACAAAACTGAAGGGCTGCGAAGCAGGAACAAGAGAGAGAAAAGAGAAAAACAAAGAAGAAGGGGGAAGCCTGAAGCGAAAAGCAGGCAAGGGAGGCATACACAAGACAAGGGAGTACGGGCGGCCCTACGCTAACATCGTAGTAGTTCGGTACTGGAACTTAAGGCACTCATCATGACGATTATGACCATACCCAGTCGTCAGCCCCGCCCGCCCCCCCCCCCCACCCGCGTTCTCCCCACCTGCCCCCCCCACCCTCTCCCTGGGCGTGAGAACATACCGAGCGGGCGCACTTTTGAGTTCATTAGTTTTTTACCGACGGGGGTCCGCAGCCGAGGAAATATCTTTGGAATCCCGTTTCACCATAGCACCATAACCCATGGGGTTGTTCATTGTTAATTGTCCATCGGATTGCGTGAAAACTGAAAACATATCACGACTACGTATAATATGATATCCTACTACCGACGTGTCCGGTCAGGGGTCGGGTTGTTCGTTGTTGCTGGCTAGGAAGTAGCACTCGCTCCCTAGTCCCTAGTGGGCCCAAGGCAGTGCGGGGGTAGGCGCGTAGACCCAACCCAACCCCTGTAACCCTAACCCTGGACCCTGACCCCAGCCCCAACACAAAACGGGCCAGAAACAGGCCACACACACGACTGCGCCGCTTTATATTTTGTTTACTATATCCCGAACTGCGGACCAGGATATGCCTCCTGGCATATATTAATAACCCTATTGCGAAATACGTACCTGGTACATAGTATTATAGTACCAGGTAGTGAGTTAAACATTCCAATTCCGTTACCATTAATTCTATATATCATACCAGGTACGAGGTACCGCAATTTTCTTAAATATTTTTTTTAATGAGGTATATTTAAAAAATTAAAAAAACAACAGCTGTGAGCTCGAGGATTTCGTCGAAGCTCATCTTTGCTAGCTGGGTGTAATACTTCGATCGCGCGTACTTACGGATTTTATATGCCCTCATGTAGGGTGTACATCCCGTATGAGGGGGACACTATCTGAGGCTGTAGAATTCAGGAAGTGTGTGTCCATTTGTGGGGGCGGGGGAAAAAAATTGAAAAATAAAATAAAAATTAACAGTTTGAAATAAACATATCAGGTATACTTATAGAGTGGGTCTACAATTTGTAGCGTTAAGCACCTGTCGTCGTTATATATACAGCAGGGCATTCATTAGTGCTTCGGCGTCTGTTGCGCGCGAGGGCCCCCCGGGAGGGCCCCCGGAGGGCCGCCGGAGGGGGAAAAAAATGCGATGTATGCGCGAATATACGCCTGGAAACCAAGTAAAAAGCCTTTCAATTTAGTTTCGGCTACGGCGAATAGAAAAAGGTGCCTAAAAAATAGTAAAGCCTACGGCGAATAGCAAAAGGTGCCTACTCTTTGTTTTCGACTATGGTGAATAGGAAAAGGTGCCTAGAACATGTTCAACTACGGCCAATTGTACAAAAGGTGCTTCGAAAAAAAAATCCCCGACGACTACGTACGTAATTATATAAAAACAAAAGAACATACCGGTCTTTGAGATGCGTGATGTTGACGTTTGCGCGTACGCTGCCTGCACCACTCGACCCGTCTCACGCATTCCTTTCCGAACTTGGAACTGCAATTCCATGAGAAATCACGAAATATCTAGCCCAGCAACCGCTGGCCAGCTACAAAAGCAGCAGCCCTGTCTGTTCGCGTGTTCTACCAGTGCCAGCACTGTTCCGTGCTGTACCCACTTGGTATTCCAACTCACACGATCAACCAAACAGTGCCTCGTTGCTGTTCTCTTTAGCCACGAATATGAACCAAACGCCTAATTCTCTCTAGAACAACAAACAACACATTATTCTTGGATCGGTTCCCGATCTCTAATAATGTTCTCCTTTTTTCGCCTATGGCAATTCAGAGAAAATAAAACCCAATTTTTATCCTCACCTCCGGCCAAAAACAAAACGCGCAACAAAAAAATACGCCTGAATATTACGGTAGAAAAAATGTTGCTATTCCAACTATATGAGTTAAGGAGCATACAAATAGTCAGGCAGAAACAGTTCGTCCAAAAAGTGGTATATCCCGTATCATAGCACGCATCGTTGAAGGTATAAGGTAACCTGCCCTGCCCGCACCAAGCGCTCGCATCAAAATACGTCCATACATACTATGGGTTTCCTGCTTCACGGATTGTTGATGCTCATGTTTAACCCATTCAGAACTGAAAAAAATGTCCCACACTATTTCCAGGTAGTTTTACCCAAATTCGGGGGACCAGTTCTTAAAGGGTCAGCCAAAAATGAAATTGACCTAAATTTTCCGACCTAAAGTTGTTTTTTTGTTGTTGTAATACG
This sequence comes from Saccharina japonica, assembly GCA_008828725.1. Taxonomy (NCBI): domain Eukaryota; class Phaeophyceae; order Laminariales; family Laminariaceae; genus Saccharina; species Saccharina japonica. The sequence continues at coordinate 598,589 of MEHQ01003789.1, read as the reverse complement.
AGCGTATTGCGTTCATCATTTATACCACTCTGTGGGTGGCAACATAGGGAGCGCATGGTATTAATATTATATATACGTAGTGTTTAAACGGTCCCTATATTTCCGCCCAGATTGATACCAGGTATATAGTAGGCATACCTGGCGAGTTCTCCGCATCCCTCGATGACAGCGTTGTTTTTCGCCACGGCGTTGCATCGGTCTTGTGCGTAAACTCCTAACACGCACAGACCTGAGGAGCATTTGTCATACAATACAGGCATGCCAAACACCAAGGTATCGTTATCGTGGTTAATTGCATTGCGTTTGCCATCCGACCATGATGTGAGCTTCGACGTTGACCACTCATAAAACATTCCCCGAAAGAACAAGGAAACAAAGGGAAACAAAGCCAAAACCAATAGGAAACCTAGCTTCGTACATACCCTGGTACAGTATTGCCACTACGGACGCATGCTATCTTAAAGTAGAGGTGCATCATGCTTTTTCTGAGAGTGGTGACTTGAGAAGCTCTATACCTGCAGTAGCCTGCACACTGTTTTTGGAGGGGAAAAAAATGTGCTATATACCCGACGAACAATCCCGTGGCCTCGAGTATAAAGCGAAAAATGGCGCAACACAAAAACCAAATTACGACGATTTTGGGTTAAGGCCCGTTTTAACGAAGAAGAAAAAAATTCAATTTGGAAAATAAAATCCTATTTGAATGTGATTTCGCAAAAAAAAAGTGGTTTGCGTCCTATGGGGAATAGTGAATTGCTCGTTCAAATATTTATGAAATCGAAAAAACGCAGCATGCGTCACAGCGCCCAGGTGAAAAAAATCGACGAGAGGAGACGAGAGGGAAAGCATGCGTCGACGCGTGCGCGCCGCCGCCAGCATACTTTTGCTTTTGACCGCCCAGGCTAGGAAGCTATCGCTCTCAGGGTCTCCTGGGTGGGCGTAGGGATCCCTGGGACGCCACGGGCGAGACAGGGGCGGCCATTGTGTTATCAAAGTCTTGAGCGTATCATGCTGTTTTTGGGTCGATCGACTGGTTTTTGATCGGGTTGGAGCATCGAGCTTGTTGAAAAGTTGGGATTGCGACCGCCATGATTGCTTTTGAGGCGCCAGCGCCGGGGTACGCTGTGCTATTGTCTATAGGCGCGGGCGCGGCTGTTGTCCCGGTGGCCTCGGGTTGTGGTTCACGTGTTGTCGCCTCGGTCGTGGTCATCGATGCCACCAAGAAATGACCAGATTGTACCGGGGGCGTTTGCCCACCGTGGACATGCCGGTCCAAGTCGGGCCAACTCCTCAATTTGATTTGAATTCTTTGGAAAAGAAGGTCCTGGGACCTTCTTAGTTTTTCCGTCCAATTCAAATTGATTAGACCCCAAGATCCTAATATTTGATGCTGGTGCGTGTGTTGACCAATTAAAAGCGTATTTGAATTTTATTTTTTCCAAATTGGATTTATTTTATACTCGTTAATACGGGCCCTTAAGGAGCCGTTAATAGGTCATTTCGAAAACGAATCAGCCAAAAAAAGGTATACCTCTACCTCTATCGTATTCTATTTTAGTTTGTTGCCGTTCGACATAATACATCAAACGTAATACAGCCCCTTTTGATCACTGCAACTGCTGTACGTAGCTCACCCCAATTTCGAGCAGTTTGTCTCGAAAAACTCGATTCATAGTCCAACTTCCAAAGGGGTTTCCTATAGAGGTGCGATCGTCGTGACAGACCAACTCTCAATCAAAACAACCGGAAAATATAAGCGAAAAACGCCCTAGGGGGGGGGGGGGAGGCATTTCCCATGTCGTAAACCCCTTGTTTTTGGTGTATATTTGATTGGGGTTTTTAGACCCTTTCCCTCTCGCCTCGCATCACACAGCTATATCGGCCCACGTACCGCGGACTCTTCATGAACAAGCCAACCCTAACACAAACGATCTCCCTGTCCATTGCCCTGCTCTTCTGTCATGGCCATTACGCGTCTCTTGTGTCATGGCTCAGTGTCAACATTGCTGAGCATCTGTAACTGTCAAGGCCTCTGCACGGTGTAGAACCGAACCGCGGTACGGGTTTGACTATTTGCAGACTCCTATACGGTGCGGTGCGGCCCGGTCCGGACTTCAGTATTTGAGAACCGTACGGTGCAGTGCCGTGCGGGTAGTGGTGCATGATTTTCACAAGGTGCGGTGCGGTGCGGTGCGGTTTAACCCCTTGAGAACTGGTTCCGCGTATTTGGGAACAAAATATTCGGAATTTATGTGGGATAATGTATTCAGTTCTGAATGGGTTAACTCGTTCGGTCCGGTACTGTTCGGTAAAAAAAATGGTCAAAAACCGCACGGCACCGCACAACAGAGAAAAACGCCCACTTTTAAAGGCCCCGAGGCATCTATTTACACGGTTTGTTTAGATTCTTAGAAAGTCGAACGGCGCGGTGCGGTGCGGATATACATGCATTTGCATTTGTTGAATCGCACGGTGCGTAAAAACCGCACCGAATTGAACCGCACCGCAACGAATACAAAAACAAAACGCACCGTGAAAAATGTAACCTCCCGTAGGGATGTGTAGTTTGTGAAGGCGTTTCGGAATTCGAAAAAACGGGGATGCGGGGTAGACGGGAGGACAGCAGATGTTCAGAGCGTCGAGCCTCGAGACCTGCTGCCCCGGTCATAGACGGTCGGTGTACGTAGCACTGGCGAGAGCTCGTAGCCCAGGGGACGACATTGTGCCCATTACAATTGATCGACTTTGAGATCGACTTTCATGCCGCAGCCAGAGGAGCTGGGCGGAAGCATGGTCGAGGATATATCTTTTGGTTACGAATGATCAGGCATCAACCATGTCGAAACAAGAGCGGTGGGGAAAGTGAGGTGTGGTGGCCAAACAAAAAGAAAATACATTTTATTATACTATCATATTTGCCTTCCGACAAAGCAAATACATACGTACTACTAACAAACTCGTTGCAATTTGTGTAGTGATGGCTCCCTGCCATGTCAGAGGGCTTGCACCCGACGTGTGATATTTTCATGGGGGCCATGGCTACTACTATGCAGCCGACAGCCGCAAAATGCAGAGTGCGCGCATGGTGGGGAGTATTATAAGTAGGGGCGCAGGGGCTATATTAGTAAAGGCGAGTTTTTGAATCTTTGGACATTTTGAATGTCTGATTTATTCGGAATTTTCCGAAAACAAGGATAAACCAGCCGACTATCGTTATGATGGCAACGCGAAGTGGCTTCCCCCCAGCCAGAGCGTCCCAGCGTTCTCCGTTTTTGTTCTCTTGATTGAAAGGATTAGTCATTACTGCGTACTGCTACTCTGTCGGCCAACTCCCGACTTAGTTCAAGTTTGTATGAGCAGCGCGGTTGATCGCTTTACGTCGCCAAGTTGATACCGTAACGAAAAAAATAGACTACGTAGCAACTACTACTTACTGTTGTAGTAGGAACACCCGGCTGTCGGTTGCTCTGGGAATCGAATCTCGGCTGCCTTAAAAATTGTTACTTACTCCGTACCAGGTACTCGTAGTTCTACTCTGTTTTGCCAGGCACCAGGTACGTACCGATATATATTAAAAATAAAAATAAAACATCTGTTACGACCAGGTACCAAGTAGTCTACCTGGTATGTATATATTTATGAATGAAAAATGAAAACATCAGCTGTGAGATTGAGGATTTCGTCGAATCTCATCTTGCAAGCTGTGTGTGATACTTTGATAATGCATAACACACAAGGCATTTTCATTTTTCTCTGTCCTTTTCAGTCTTGTTTATTCTTCCGCCGCTGAAAGTGGGACGACAATACTCGTACATACTGCGAGTTCGCAAAACAAAAGTCAAAATTCGATGAAAATCGACGAACAGTATTAGTAGTGGGAATTCTGAAAGACTCAGAAGGACTCTGAAAGACTCTGAAAGACTCTGAAAGACTCTGAAACACCTCTTACGATGGGCGATGAAATGAAGGCAAACAGGGGGGTGGTACCTTTTGTTGTTGCGTCAAGTTCGCAAAATTCAACATTCAATGAAAGTCGACAAGCAGAGTGGGAATTAAAACGGATGCAAAAGCCTAAAATCGCCTTAGTATATAGTACAGCAGTTAAGGCCCGCTATCATAATAACAAAACATCGGTCAGTTTGGCGTTGAGGCTGATGCCTTATTTCGTAGGTACACTTCATATACGGTAAGTAAACAGCAGTTAAGGCTCGCTAATAACAAAACATCAGCAGCCAGTTTAGCGTTAAAGCTCGACGCCTTTGGTAGGTACACTTCATTTCTTAAACAGACGTTTCTTATTTATCTACGTAGTCTTTCTTCAGCCGCTTCATTTCTTAAACGGGACAATTTCTTATTTTCAAGGGGGGTTTTGGGGGCAGTTGACTGTGGATGTTCTCCGGTTGAAACCGTTGAGAAAAAAACGATCCAAACGGAAGGAAAAGCAGGTACATACGAGTACCTCCATACTCCATACTGCGGGAGGAACCCAGGGGCAGTTATTGTCCGTGTTTCTTATTTTGTTCGGCGTTTCCGAACCGACTTCGTTTTTTATCTCGCATGGGCGTCGATCGCTGCTGTTTCTTATATTGGCTTCTATCTTTTTCTCGGCCAGTTTGAGCTGTGCACCTATTTATTACGCCGAATTCCTTACTTTTCGTGAAAAATCGAGCCTCAATTTCTTACCGACGTGTTTCTTAATTAACTGCAGGCCGTATCATATATATAGTCGGCCGTATGCGTTTGTACGTGTATACGACTTTCAACAGGAAATCGCTGAAGAAAGGACTTTTGACTTTCTACTGCCTCTGCCACATTCCACTCCTTCTCATATTATTCGAATACGGACCCATCTCCGATTCGGTTTCATCGTTCGGTTTCATTTTCGTTTGAAAATTGAAAATTGTGAAACGTTTTCTTTACGTCGTACACGTACCTGGCTGCCTCTCGTGCTCGGGCTGAGCAGAATCCAAAGCCCATTTGACCGTCGAACCGCCGGACTTCATGATGTGCCCGAACACGGTGCAGAAGGCCGGAGGGTCTACGTTGTCCGGCACATATATCTGCCAGCATCATCATTCAGCATTTTGCAATTGTTTTGTTTTTTTGTCCGAGTGAGCGAGGCCATCAAATGGTATCATCAATCATCGGTCATCAATCGCGGGCACCGGCGAAATCAAATGATCGCCCTGTGCCATTATACCACACAACCAGTGCCTGGTATTATACATACCCTGGGTACGCAAGTAAGACGGCCACCGGTCGCTATACGTACGTACGTATATATCCACATCCTGTGTACTCGCCGCGTTCGTTCGCCGTTCGCGCACTCGCCGAATCCGAGAAAAAGAAAAAACTCCGAAAACCGAAAACACACATTTTTCCTTATTATTATTTTTTTTAATTTTTGTTCTGTCTGCTGGGCGAGTCTCGCCGGCGGGCAGGCTTCTGGCTGCTGGCGTGACACCTGACACTATTAATACTACTACTACTACTGCTGTTGTACTGTACTACTGCTGTGTATCGCATATTCAAAATTCCGGATGCTGGGTGTGGTGTGTGACGTCGTGACGTACTACGCCTGCATACAGCTGTAAGTAGTACCACTGCTGTATGGAGGAGGAAGTCGCTCGCTGCCGAGGCATGCGTGTTCCCGCTGCGAGTGGTTTGATCGTGGGCAAATCGGAGTCTGAGTGTCCACGACGGTGCTCTCTCTTGTGTCCAGGTATTTTATACTGCTCTATGTATACGTATCGTCTTCTGATTGCACTCACGGAGTAACATCTGGGCAGAAGCCAGGCCGAAAAAGCGGTGTGCACCCACAGCAGCAGCGAAATCCTCATCACGGTCAGCTCGACCGTCGCACTCCAAGGCCAGTCCTCCGCGCAGCACAGTAGCAGCAGCAGCAGCAGCAGCAATAGCAGCACTATCTAACAGTAGTCCTAGAGGCCGTAGTTGGAGCCGAAAACATGAAGGGGTTGCGAGTTGCGACGCTTCTTTTATCCGGTGTTTTCGAAAGGGTCCGCAGTCCGCAACCCAGACACTACAAGTAGGTCTCTGATCGGAGGTACGTAAAAACCAAGTCGGGTGCGCCACGCTACGCCTCTCCCCCGCTATCACGCCGGCTGGTGTTGGGAGTATCTTATTCTACGGCAGGCGGGAGTGCAACAGTACGGCTGTGGCCTGGGGCCCTTTCGTGTGGGTTCTGCGGTTCTGGGTGACTTGGTGGTCGTATGCCCGACACCTCGCGTACATCATCCCCTACATAAACACGACAACAAACGATGTGGAAAACCTGTCTTGAACTTTGACCGCAGCGAGAGCAAAATCGACATTTACTCTTGGCGCTTACTTGGATAACATCGGCATCTGCGATGGCGTCCGAAGAGGCATCCTCGAAAGAGATACTCTGCTATGGCTTCAACCAGGTCGGTCCCGCAGTATCTAGTGAACGTGCGGTGACTCTAGCTTTTATAATCGTCCACAAGAGTAGGGTAGGTCTGCCTGTGTGACACATCAACAACGTTCAGCTCGTACCAGTTCTGGCCTTGCCATCAACGCTGAGGAAGCAGGTAGCTTTGGGGTAGCAGTTGAAAGCATGCCCCCTCGCCCTCGACAGAGTTGTACAGCAGCGATGTTGAGCTAAGGCCGTGCCTTTGATCGTCATGGGAGATTTTCCGAGTACCCAGTTGAATCCTTTGCTTGGCTGCCTTCGCGTTCGCTTGTTCTATCAAAACGTGCTTCGTCGAGACTATTTCCTAGGTACTTGATTCACGGATTGCGCCGTCTCTCTGAGTATTTTGTCGTCGTCGTACGTAGACTTCGTAAGCCTTTGCGTGACAACGATGCTGCTATGGTATGCACGTAAGAGATTCTCACGAGTTGTGGTCGTACACATTTACAGAACCAGCACCAGCAGCCAGCTCAACTGACTATAACTAACTGCTGCACTCGTACCTAAATATCACACCTCCGCATATCAGTACGAGCAGCAGAGAGAAAGTGCTCTGTCAGGTTGTTCTTCACGACCCAACCAGGCTATCGTACGACGCAAATATCATGCCTTTTTTGGGTACATACGTAGCCACTACTGCTGCCTCTGGCCCTCGCTCACGCCCCCCCCCCACCCCTACGCTCCCAGGATGCCACGTGCCTGGCAGTTGGATTGCGCACGGGCTACCGCATCTACACGTGTCGGCCCTTCGCCCAGTGCTTCGCCTCGACAGACGGCGGGATTGGCCGGGCGGAGATGCTGTTCAGCTCGAGCCTGGTAGCCCTGGTCGGTAGCGGGGACCGCCCTGCCTTCAGGTCAGTTTTTTTTTGCGCGTGTAGTCTCGTATGGTACGAGTTATTCCTCGGAGCTTTCACAGGTTCCCAGCAGGCAACTTGCGCGTGCTTGCATGCACTGGGGAAACGGGTGTCGAACAACACTATCGATCCCCCTCCCCCCCCCAACACCCTGGTGCGCTGTGTGCGTGGAGCACGCGGTCTAACCCTCCTTGGTAAGCTTTTATGGCTGCTCTGGAGATGTCATATCGTAGAGCGGGAGGGTCACCGATTGGACAACATCCAGTTCGACCTACCAGTACTCGTGCTGTGGAGATGTTTCGGCGCGCTGAAACGTCCGACGGGAGTCATTATTTTCCCACGCGTATCTCAAAGTCTCCATTTTTAATATTATAGTAATAGTAAAATTTGCCAAATATGGTATATTAATAGAATATATCACCACAAGTACGTCGTACGTAGTCGTTGCGTATACATGGCGGTTTAATGTGAGTACAACAACAGCAACAACAGGCCGTACCGTCTCTGAGGTCGTCGCCTGCTTTGGTGGTGCCGGGTGTATTCTGCGAAAATCTCTACAAGAGACGGCATCGTCAGAAGGGAGTTGGATAGCAAAGGCTTTAGTGGCGTTTCCCTCTCGAACACTGGCTAGGCCATGGTGGCGCGGGCGCGCGGACACTCGGTGGTGCTATTTTTTCACCCCCTCAATGGTCAAATGACTAAGGCAAGCAACAAATGAGTACGCCCCCCCCCCCCGCCGCTTCGTGTATATGGTAAGGCACCCACGAGGCAGTTACATAGTAAAACCCAATGCTGTCTCTGGAAGTAACCACACCAGAAAAGAAAAAAAAAATCGACGCTGTCATCCGTGTGCAAAAAAGTCTGCGTCACAAGCGGTTCTTAGTAGGATGCAGCTCGCCCTTCATGCGACTCGACCAACAACCTCACGGCGCTCCGCGCTTGGTGCAAACCATGCCTGCGTGGTCCGTGAAAACCCGACGTTCTCCGTCCCGGCGTTGCAGGGATGCGAGAGTCTTATGGCATACGCCTATGGCCATGCATGACTTGAGTACACCCCTCCCCCCCCCCGAGTGTCGGGACACGGGCGACGTGGATTATTGCGCTATCGATAAGTTCTATTAATAGCTTTTATGTGTCGCGATTTCTAGAGTCTACGTAGCCCAAACTTGTTGGCCATCGGATTGGTATACACAACACAGCAGTCGGCCTTCTCTCTCGCTGCTGGTTATTGGAAGCTCCACCTGACTATGCCCCCCCCCGTCTCGAAAGGGGTACGAGGTCAATGGTTAAGTCACTAAGGCAAGCAACAAATGAGTACGCCCTCCTCCCCCCCTTGCCGCCCTGTACCTAAACAATGCTCTTCATCCCGCCTCCCCCCAAGCGCCACCTTGGTGTTGGGTGTTGGGCGGGGCACCAACCACTGTAACTGCTGTAGTTAGCTTTTTTCAGTGTCAGAGTTCTATACCAGGGTACTTTTTTTTTTTCATACCATAGCAATATGTGTTACCGAATATATTTTCGATTGTTTTTAGTGTTGTCTGTCTCACAGTCTGCGACCCTAGATTTACTATCGCTCTCGTATCATACGTAAGATGGAAAAAAAACAAGGCAGACACTGGGTGTACTGACGTTACGGGGTATATCGAAAGAACGGTTCAATGTGACGACAGGACACATACACAGAAAATACTGGTGTATGTGTTGTGTGTTTTTTTTCTGTCTCGGCACCGATTTCCCCCACCGCCCCACTTGATCCGCTCTCTTCCCTGCTCCACGCGACCGAACGACCGTGCGCGCGCAGCCCGCGCCGGCTGTGCCTCTGGAACACGAAGAAGGATCACTCGATCTGCGAGGTCAACTTCCTGACCGCGGTGCTGGCGGTCAAGCTCAACCGCAGGCGGGTGGCGGTCTGCCTCAAGTCCGCCCTGCACGTGTTCGACATCTCGGACATGAAATGTCTCCGTACGCTGGAGACCGCGCCTAACCCCGACGGCGTGATGGCCCTCTCTCCGAGCGAGGACAACTGTCACCTCGCGTTTCCGGACGGCGCGAGAAAGGGCGGCGCAGGCGGTGGCAGCGGCGGGGGCGGGGGAGAGGTGGGCAGTGGGATTTGGTGACGTTGGTGTCGGTGTGGGTGTTGGTGTTTGGGTGGGTGTGGGTGTTGGTGGTCTTGGTTCTCTCGCCGTATGAGAAAGGCAGTTTTTCTCCTGGAGGGAAGGTTTGTAGCGCTTGTAGCGTGGTGGCCCGACAGCCGAATCGGCCTCCACGTAAAGCAGTACGAACACACATCGCGCGTAACGCGTCACGCTGTTGTTTTGTTTTAGCGCATTTTCGAACACTTCTTCCTTCTGCCGATATAGATTGAACGTTCAGAGTAGGGGGGGAACCATGGGGGGTCCGGTCCGGTCCGGTCCGTGAGTTGACATCGTCGAGGGTTTGAGAAGCGGCGAACGGCGAATTATGTTGAGCTCGCGTCGTGGTCGCTAAAACATTTTCCGGCATCGAAACAGTGCACACGAAGTGCTTCGAGGCGTCCTGGCCGAGAAGGGTTTTGGACTCGTCGAGGAAGCTTAACCCGTTTAGTCACCTTTAGCCCTTAAGGACTGCGCTCCCCTTGTGGGGACAAAACACTTGGAATTAGAGTCAAATTTAGGCTTATATTGAAATTAGGGTCCAGTAACAAAAGGGTTAAAAAGTATCTGGTATAGACTAACAGTTCCCGTTGACCCCGACGCAGAAATCACGATGCGTCGCAAGTCTGTCACGAATGTTTTGCGTGGACGGTACGAGATGGGACGCTACCTGCCACCACGCAGTCCGTTGTATGCCGTCTTCGGAGATTCGGAGTGCTTCGGTAGATGATACATGATACCTTTACTGCTGTTCACCCTGCTTTAACAGTGTGTTTAAGCTGGCCTTTTTTTTCGTGCTTCGGCGCTGGCGCACAGGTGATCCTGTACGATGCTCTCGACCTCAAGGTTCTCAACAAGGTGATGGCGTGTCGCAGCAGGGTGGTCGCCGTCAGCTTCAGCCAGGACGGCAAGCTGCTGGCCACGGCTTCGGAACAGGGCACGGTCATACGGATTTTCACGGTGCCGGCGGCGGTGAAGGTGAGATACTATTATTAGTACTGTAGTCTATACGGTATGCTGTATGCTGTACGTAGTGTATACTGTTATTAAGTTATTGATAGACGAGTGCTACCTACTGTAGGGTACGTGGCAGTTTTTGGCAAACTAATATATTAATATTATTAAGAGTATACTCCTTAACCGAAGAACTGCCCAATAAGGCATGCTTCTTACCCAATAAGGCATGCTTCTTACCCAATAAGGCATGCTTCTTACCCAATAAGGTATGTTTATTACCCAATAAGGCATGGTTACTACCCAATATGGCATGCTTTGTACCCAATAAGGCATGCTTAGTACCCAACAAGGATGCTTGTTACCCAATAAGGCGTGATTATTACCCAATAAGGCGTGCTTATTACCCAATAAGGCATGCTTAGTACCCAATAAGGCATGCTTAGTACGCAATAAGGCATGCTTAGTACCCAATAAGGCATGCTTAGTACGCAAGAAGGCATGCTTACCACCCAATAAGGCATGCTTAGGACCCAATAAGGCATGCTTATTACCCAATAAGGCATGCTTAGTACCCGATAAGGCATCCTTATTACCCAATAAGGCCTGCTTACTACCCAATAAGGCCTGCTTACTACCCAATAAGGCATGCCTTATTTCATTATGTTTCGTCCTATACCTCGTATAGGCCATGGAGGCTGTTCAATGGATTTTGGCCGTTCCATTTTTTCTCAAAAGCCAGATTGTTTTACAAAGTTACTGTACTAATTACGAGTAGTACTATTACGGGGGACCATAGTAAAAATAACCAAATATTGTTAGTAAAAATAGGTAAATATATAGGTTTTTGTGTATACCGTAGGTCCTGTTTACTAGTGTTTACTATGCTCCCCCGTAATAATAGTACTATTAGTATAGAACTCCTCCAACGAAAGGCCTCAGAAAACAAGTACACTATTAATAGTACGCGTAATAGGTACAACTCTACGGCAGCACGCGGCGTTAACCCTTTCAGAACTGCAAAACTTATCCTACACTAATTCCTAGTATATTCTCCCCAAAATCGTGGGACCAGTTCTTAATATGATAAGGGGTTAACAAAAAGTTCCAGTCAGTATTGAAGTGGTTTGGATCCTGAAACGAGGGTATTTGCGGTATGCCACTCTTAACATAGTTTGTTAAATGCAACACGTGTTTGCGATCTCGCGTATGTATACGTATAAATCTACCAGTTCAGGCGAAGTTCCGTGGATGTTCTCGAACAGCCAATAGAGCCTTTCCAAGTACGACCTCCCAGCTGGCACACCAACCAACCAAGCATGCCACTGGTTAAGGTCAGGGTGAGGGTTAGAGTTCCGGGTCGGGGTGGTGGCCGCTGTTAGCCGAAGCCCGAAGTAAGCTCACCGTCGGGGAAGAATCCCTCACAGTTTCGTGACAAAACCCTACCTCGTTAGAAAAAGCATAATTTTATCCCGGGCACGTCTGAGGAGGTTCGCCTGGTAGCAGCAGATTTACGCCAGCTGCGTGGTTGCGGGTTTAAGCCCTTAAGAACTTTTGAACTGGTCCCCGCATATTTGGGGATAAACTACTTGGAATTAGTGTGGGGTAAGTTTTTCAGTTATGAACGGGTTAAAAGGGTCAAAAGGGGCTAGCGTTGCGATGCCACCACCGACGTAACGTTTCGGTTGCCCGTACTGCTGCTGCTGCTGCTGCTGCTGTTGATGCTACTCGCCCCCGACCTTACCCTACGATACGTCATGGCTGCGTACCAACTGTTTGACTGTTGCGTCCATGACAATCGGTGTTGTCCTGATCCAGGGTTCCGTGTTTCGTCCACCAATAGGGTGTTGTGCTGAATCTCTTGTTGAGTGATGCGTCCACCAACACGGTGTTGTGCTAGATAGACTACCGTGTTGTTTCGTCCACCAATATGGTGTTGTGCTGACTCCAAGGCTAAGTTGTTGTGTCCACCAACACGGTGTTGTGCTAGACTACTGTATTGCAGTAGGTTCGATGATCCGCCGCGGTGGTAGGATACCGGGGGCGATGTGCCGTCCTTACTGGCTTTCGAAGTCATGAATGCCACCAACACGGTGTTGTGCTGAGCTATTGCACTTCAGTAGGTTCGATGATCCGCCGCGGTGGCACACGGTGGTGGGATAGGGAGGCGATGCGACGTCCTTCCTTACTGGCTTTCGTAGTTATGGATGCACGTCAGACTACCCAGTGGGGCCCGTCCTATGCTTGTGCGTCGGCGGTAAAGTCGGTCTGCATCTCGTATCTCCTACCCGCCCGCCCGTCCGCCCGCCCCTGTACGGCTGGTTCCCGTTGTGTAGACCTTTTGTCCTGAGATGACATGACATGATATGGCATGGCATGGCCGCGAGCATGGTGTGAAATGACATGTGACGACAAGAACACGATGTTAAAATCACAATAACCATGACATGAAATGACGTATGATAGCATAACCGTGAACACGAAGTGAATGTCACCCTGAAGTTATCATGAACATGAGATGAAACGACGTGGCCGTGAGAAGATGGGCATAAAGGGACGATGAACACACAGCACTATTACAGGGGACCTATAGTAATTACTAGTAAATAGGACCCACGGTAAACACAAAAACCTATATATTTAATTAACTGTTTTACTAACAATATTTAGTCCTATTTACTATGCCCCCCCGTAATAATAGGGCTGTAAACTGGTTGAGTATAACTCACCGACTAGTTTATTAGTTGTCATTAGTTGGCTAGGTATTACAGTTAGCTGCGTGCGGCAAGTTGCGGAGTTCTGCCTCGTGTATCTGGCTGGCGTGCTTGTGGCTCGGATGGTGTTTTTTGTTATTAATAGTAAACGCTACAAACAAAAGTGAAATTAGTTGGCATTCTTCGCCATACACAACCGATATCAATCATATCTATCATAGCCGTGAAGTCCAGCCAACAAGGAATGCCTTATTCACAGCCCCACTAACTACTATTAATAGCTCCGGCTACGAGATCACTATAAGTGGCCGGCTAGGTATTGGTTGGCTAGGTGCTGCAGTTCATTTGCAGCTGTGCCATCCATTCAATCGACTGTTTGAGTTTTCTTGTCCGTATCATAGGAAGTCTAGTTTTGGTTTCTAATAGTTTTCGTGTGTAAAATGAAGCCAAATACGTACAGCGTAGATGTTAGATGTCGCGTGCCTCTTTGGGGTGATCGCCTCCCTCGCTCCCCCCTTGGCCGGACGGGTGTTTTGTTGCTCCCTTCGCTCTTCTGACTTTAGTCGACTACGAGTAAAGCCAGTTAGTTGGCTGGCTTCGTCGTCCAATTTTCCCACTAAAGTCACTTTGTTGGCTGGATTCGCTACTCAACTAATGATTAGCCCTAGAAATAACCGTGAGCATGGCATGAAGTAACCACACGAACATGTCTATGAAATGACCACGAAATGACCACGAAATGACCACGAAATGAACATGAAATGACCATGAAATGACCACGAAATGACCATAAAATGACCATAGTTATGGATGAACGTGGCATGACATGACCATGAAATGACCATGAACATGGTGACCATGAAATGGCCATAAAATTACCATGAAATGACCACGAACATGGTGACCATGAAGCGGCCACGACTATGGACATGGCCGTGAATGGACCATGAACAGAACACGAAGTGACCGTAAAATGACCCGTAAACAGCCGATTTTCCTAATTGACAATTCCTTTTTCCGATGAGAAAGAGAATATGTATATTTTTTAAGAGATGTATTTCCCTCAGTAAAAAAATACACTGTATAAAATATTGTCATGCATGACAGCTGTCGATCACACCATTAAAAATGCAAATCAGCGTTGGCAGTGTCGAGATACCGAAGATCGAAGAAAATCGATATTTATGGGCGAGGCGCCTCGCCTAAATACCCATAATCTTGTGTCCTCTGTTTTGCGAGCACAGCAAGGCTGGTTTTAATTTTGTTTAGTGGAATCGACACCTATCATCAATATATATATATATATGTATACAGTATACTTATGCTATAGTAGGTCAATTTTTTACTGTGAGGGGAAAAAACACCTACCAGGGTATTTAACAGCCAAAAAACAATCATTCCGATTCTCGTTCTCATCGGAAAGACAATTATCAATGAGGAAAATCGATTGCTACGTAATGACATGAAATGACCATGGAGTTGGCATGAAATGGCCATCAATCATGACTTGAAATTAATTGAAATGGCCATCAATCATGACTTGAAATTAATTGAAATGTCCATCAATCATGACATGAAATCACCTTGGGGCTTTTTCACGAAACAATGGACATGACATGAAACCACCTCGGACATGGATGCCCTAAAGTTACCATGGACATTGCATGAAGTACACCATGGAAACACGACACGAAACGAGATGCCACCGAAAATCCCCCATCCAACAGTCCCTCGTGCCCCCCCGCCCCCAATCTAAACGCTCACGGTATTTCCTTGCCCCGGGAAAAAAACGCCTCGCAGACGTACACCCTCCGAAGAGGAACGACGAGCTGCGGCATCCACTCCATGTCCTTCAACAATGCGGCCACCCGCCTCGCCGTCTCTAGCTCCAACCGGACCATACACATATTCGACGTGTCAGCCGGCGGAGCAGGCGGCGGCAGCGGCGGCGGCAGCGAGAGGGGACGAGCAAACCGCAGCTCCAACAACAGCCCAAGCGGGGGTAGCCTCCCTGAGGGAGGCCAAGGGCAAGCGCAAGACCAAGACGCCGAGTCCGGCGGGGTCAGCGGGGGGGGCAAGAGAACACCGCGGCGCCGGGGAGCATCCGGAAGGGGTAGTGGCGAATCGGGCGCAGCGTCGAGCGGCAGCGGCGGCGGCGGCGGCAGCGGTGGCGGCAACGGAGCTACCACTACCAGCACCACAGGAGGAGGACTGGCGAGCAGCTTCCGGTCTGTGGTCGGAATGCTCCCCAACAGAGTGACCAAGAGGGTGCAGGACTACGTGGACAGCAACCGGTCGTTCGCGAGCGTCCGGCTCAGGGGCAGCGCCGGGCGCAGCATCTGCGCCCTCGTCCCCGCAGGGGACGTCGGGGCTTGGATGGGACGGGGAGGGGCTCAGGCACCGGCGGGGAACGCGCCGGGCGAGAGAGGAAGCGGGGGCGGTGGCGATGGTGGGGGTGGGAACGAGGCGCGGGGGGATGAGGAGGAGGAGGAGGAAGGGGAGGTGTTGCTGGTGGTTACAAACGAGGGTATCATGTACTCGTACGCTGTTGATACGGTTGGGGGGGGCGAGTGCCGCTTGGAGCAGGCCTCGTCGTTGCTGATGGACCCGGCCGCGAGCCAGGAGCTAGGGTCCGAGCTCTTTGTGCCAGAGCGACACGCCCCGCCGGTGCTGGCCGGACAGAGTTAGTGGAAAGAAGGAGGCGCGCGGGGGGGGGGGGGGGGGTGGGGGGGGGGGGGGGGGGGGGGGGGGGGGGGGGGGGGGGGGGGGGGGGGGCTTGAACGCAAGGCGTGGCGTGGAAGCAGCGGGAGAGCTGAACGCTGGATTGTTGCTATATTTTTTTTCTTGTCGTGTGATTTGTGAGTTTACTTGTTTGTTCGTCGTTTGTCTGTTTCCACCGTCGGAGGAAGTTTCCGACTATTAATAGCGTGAGTCACGACTGGAACTCCTCGGGTGGCGTTTTTCTGCCGTCGATAGGCGCTTAGATTTGTTTTTTTGTGGGTGTCATTCAGAATGGGGGTATATCGAGCTGGAACAGTCACGACGTGCTGATTGATCGATATGCACGCGGTCGGGTGCGATTTGTTTTGCGGAGTGCTGCGGTTTTCGCGCGTGCATGTACATTAGTGTGGAAATGGGCCTGGTTTGTTCGCTGGTGGTGGTGGTAGATGCTCTGCCGCTCGTGACGCGAACCGACCTTTCCTCGGTGTGTGCACGTATGTTGGGGGGGTGGGGGGGGGGGCGTAATATAGACTACAGCACATCAAAACGTGTCGTTAGCGTTTAGTGTAACTAACTCCTGCCCCCCTGCGGGGCAGGCGTTATTACAGAAACCTCTACTCCTGTGCAGCAGGCGTTTTGCTACGACTGTGCGACGCCTCGCCTGTGCAACAGCAGTCTTTGCCTTGTCCACACCATATAAATATCATACATATGTACGTTGTTGATGCTTCGGCCGCCCTTTGGAATATAGGTACAATAATACGCGCGTCTCTTGACATGTTTACAGAGCAGTTGGTGGTGCTCCCTCCACCGTTTTTTTTTGTTTTTTGTTTTTCGATTTTTCTTATTGCAACCTCAAAGCACGGTCGTTGCGGAAATGTCAAAAGCGCTCGAGCATTGCACCGTCACTGTTGTAGTTGAATTTCATGCTACGTACGTACCACGTGTTTGTTTTTTCTTGTAGACCTATCTACGCGGGACCATCGTTGTGTTGTGTGTTTCACCGCTGGGCGTGTGTTTGGCGAAGCGGCTTTTTTCGGGCAGCCTATTTTTTTGTTTTTTGCCAAAAACCGCCGAAAACGGGTGCCTGGCTGGCTACTCGGGACGGGTTCCTTCATTCACACGTGGTGGACATTATTAATAGAACGGTCAGGATATGTTTTATGGCGCACCTACTGCTTGCGACGGGGAGGAATGGAATCGTCCATCAGTGCTCGGTTTTTTATTATCCGGTATTTATTTTGGTGTTTTGAGTACGTACGAACGTGTAGAATCGCCTTCCCCTACGTGTGATTCGCACCAAATGTTTGCACCAATTGCGTGACAGGCAGTCCGGCCAGGTATATACGACTGACTGAGAGCTATGATAGCTGCTCTTCTTCAAATATGTTCCAATCACACGACCTCTCTATCGCACTATCAATCGTTTTCACACCGCTGGTATGGTACAACAACAGTACATGCGATCGTTGTGGCTTCTTCTCCTAAATATTAGGGCTCTTCGCGTGGTCGGGTGTACCGTATCACCCCTCTATGATACTATTAATATTAATGCTACGAGTAGAGCTTCTAGCAATATATACGCAGTACGTCGTAAACACATGTAGGGGCAGCAGCATGCTGTGCGTGAGAGGCGTGTAGTAGCAGCAGCTCCTTAAGTTGCATCGGACACACCCGAGAGCTACCCCATCAGCCCCAGGCTGCTTTTTGTGACCGATGCTTGTGCAGGGTGTAGCTGTAGTGCAGCGCCAAGGATACATATTTGTTGCCCGTGCTGTTCCCTAGGTGTTCATATTTGAGGTTGGATTGAGGCATGATGGTACCCCTGCCCTCATGACGTGGTGCAGTGTAGTGTGTGTTAGTGCGGGGGGTGTCCGATGCAACGTAAGGAGCTACACACTACTAGGCACCCCCTACCCCATTGGCCCGGGCTGCTCGTGGTTGATGCTGCAGTAAATGTCACTGGTCACCGTGTCACTGTAGTGCAGCGCCAACGATATGTGTTGCAATGTTGTTCCCTAGGTGTTCAAAATGAAGGTTGAATGGGGAGGCACGGATTTTTCTGGGATTTTTCGGACATGAAAAGTAGGGAAGCGGCCAAAAACAGCCCGTATCCCGCAAATACACCTGGCCGATGCTGCTCTAATCGTCATTTATACTCGAGATGATTTTTCCCTCTATCAAGTCAAGATAAGGACTTGAACTTTCAGACGTCGGACAGATCATCTACAGATCAGATATATAATCTACGGATCAGATAGATCATCTACAGATCAGATAGTTCATCTACAGATAATCTAGATCCTACTCTGCCATTCTGAAGTGATTTGCAGGGTGATCTGTGCAGTACAGATCCAACCCAAGAAACATGCACGTCCTTGATAATGCAGGCTACACGGCCCCCACCCGGCAACATGCGCTAGATCATACACACAGATCATACAGATCATACCTTGAGATATCTAGATCATGCTGTGGGAATGATCTGTATCATCTGTCGGTGTGGTCAACCTTTTCAACATTATCCCACACTATGTAAAGTAACTCCAAAAGTAGGATATATCACCCAACGAAAATGAGTGGAGCTGTCAAGGGGGTTACGAATACAACCCTCTTGAGTCTTCTTGAGACTCCAGAGGGGAACATAAATTGACGATTACAGCTTTATACATACGGTCACTGCGTGATAAATCGGGGGGGATGATCTAGATTGGAGTCCGAGCTACAACAATGTACAAGGAGTCGTATGGCGTGCGCGCGAGATGGTCCTGCCCGTGCTGCTGGGCTACCATAGGCACTCAGGCTGCTCGTAGACACCACCAAAGTTAGCATTCGTTTGGTCGCTATCTAGGGCTGGGCACCGGCTGACTCAGTCAGTGGCGATTATACTGTCGTCTAATTTGATCAGTATAGTACTGGATTGCAACGGTATACTGCTGTCTCTCCTCTCTTTTCTCCGCTCCCGAAACGCATTCGGTGGGTTTTCGTATTATAATGTGGCATGTTTCATGGACGTGCTTAAGAAAACACCTAATGGTGGATATACTAGCCTGGGGAAATCAGTAGATTACTATTGCCAGTACATATTGTTGCCAGTGCCCAGCCCTACCTATATCCCTTCTACCCCTTAAAACGGGTCCCAAATAAGGTATACCCCTTTTAGAACCGCACGCACGTTTTCCGGGACTAACTACTTGGATTTAGTGAGGTATACTATTCCCAGTAGTGAAATAGTAAGGGGGCATAAAATCGGCCGTCGCCGGCGTTATCCCGGCTATGTTTCGAACGAATCGCATCGCGCACCATGAATGATCCGACCGCGGTTCGCGTCTTCTTGCCGCTTTTTTTTGTTTTATTACAGGCGACGTGGTTAAAAAAATCTACCGGTGAAAAAAAACAAGGAACCATATTTTCGTGTGTCATGAACAATTAAGAGTACTACTTGTAGAACAGAATACGTACCACCAGGTAAAGCGCTACTTACAAACAGAGTGTACTAATTAATACTAGACTTTAAAATTAAGCAGACGACGCATGTACGGCGCGATCTGACCCTAATATTGTGCCGCAAAAAAAACACGCCGAGGGGAAAAATCTGTGACAACCAATCATTATTTACCGACATCCTCACGACGACGAGCGCAGAGTTCAAGCTTCTAGCCGCACACAGTACGCCCCCCCCCCCCCTTCCTGGGCACCTGCTTCCCTAGAGCAGACTGCTGTAGTACAGCTTGGAGGATGCTAAGGAAATAGTTAACCGGACGGGTAGCGATGGACACCGATCAATGCTGCCGAGCGTGAACGAACCCCGCGCGTCATCCACTTCGAGCCGGATCAAAATCAGCAGCAGCAGAAGCAGCAGCAGCGCACCCCACCCCACAAAAAACAAACAGCAGCAGCAGCAGCAGAGCAGGAATTCAATATCGGCAACCACGACACAGCCAGTACGGAAGCCATTACTTGTAGATACGTACGTACGTACGGTATACTTCGAAGCTTCGAAGTATATGTGTACGAGCAACGAAAAACCCTGAAGCATAATGTCGGCGCCGCGACGTGCCCAACCATTGGCTGCTACGGCAGTTACAGTTCTCAATGGTGGGGGGTAAGAGGACACTTAGTGAGGCTATCACAGCACAATAAACACTGCAGTCCTCACCAGTAATCGCAGTACCTGCCTAATAATGAGGCGCGCGAGCGCGAAGCGCAAGCCACTTTTTCTTGGTTTTCCAAGGGAAAAAAAAACATATATTCCTATTGGAGTCGGCCGACGGTCTCTGCTTTCGCTGCTGGGCTTATTCCTCCTCGAACCGTACCGTCAAATATTTCGCCTGTTCCTTCGCGAGGTCGTCCATGTCCTGTGAGTACTGTGAGGGGCAGAAATGAGGAGGACGCGGATTGGGGGGGCAGGAGACAGACTTTGACGATAAACAGGTACGAGGTAACCAAAAACTCGAAAGCAGCTTCCTGTGGGGGTTCCTTATCCAACGCTCAAATGGTAAAATTGAATATTGGCGCTTCTGTCGTTAACAGTCGTGGCTATTTGGCTATTGATGCTACCATTCTAAAATAAATAACACTAGTGACTATCACACACGGAGGAAGCGACGGAAGCCGTTCTGGCACTTAATGTACCACGAAACGATACCTACCCAAGAAAAACAAATACCATGGGTTTCTTGAGGTACGGCTAAATAGGTGTAAGGCGCGCGGGTACCAAGCGGGGACCGGCATGTTTCCCGTGGACAAATTTTGCGTGTTTCCCTGCAAAGCCACCACACCCACCGACACATGCTAAGGAAGAGGTGCACTTATTATTTTCGGAGGTTCCTGGCTTGAGGAGATCTACACTAATAGTAAGTAAAAAAATGATTTTGAGAAAAATGAAAAACCTAATGGCCTAGGTATACAAAAAATCGTACATACTGCAAAAAAAGAACGGCGTTCCGACGTTTTTGTGTTCAACCCTTTGTCCCACACTAATTCCAAGTAGTATGTCCCCAAAATCGTGGGACCATATTTTTTGGGGTTAAGGAGCCTTTGCTAGGTCATTCAAAAACAAAATTAGCGAAAAGTGCTACCAGTACCTCTTTTGTAGCATAGGCGCCCACCACACCACACCACACGACACAAAAGCACATGACATCACACTACACCACACAACACAACACTCGACCGCATCACACCAGACCACCCACCAGATCACACCAAACCACACACCACATCACCCATACCTCACCTTCCTGAAGCTGCGTGGCTCTCCCGCAATCCGGCCCCCTCGCCTTCCCAGGTGTAGAAACCCCGCCGCGCTCCACAACGCTTCCTTGCGAGGTTACCACCATGACCCCACCCCACGACACGACGGGCTTGGCGCAAAGCAGCAGGCGCCCTCCGGCCTCAACTTTCCCGCGTCCCCGCGCAACCAGTCCTCCCCCCCCCCCCTTCCCGCTTTGGCCTGGTGACACCTTCCCGAGCTCTGAAGGGATATTTCCTAGCTTGGGTTTCCTGCAGCCGGTTCGTTGTTTTTGTTTTGGTTGTAGCTGCTGCTTTAGTTTTGGATGTGGGTGGAGGCGGTGACATCACACCCAGGGTTCGTTCAGCACGCCTGTAGTGGGGGCGAGGACGAGGGTAGCACATCGTTCCGAGAGAGAGAGCAAGGCTTGCGGTGGGAAGCACCCCGGTCTCCTCCTTCTCCTCCTCTAGAGTCTTCCTCGCTAGAGAGTTGATTCTCCATTCGAGCCCGCTCGTGTGGCGTAACTTTTCGCATCGCCGCGCTTCCAGTCAAGCGCCATCCACAGCAGCAGCAGCAGCAGCAGCAGCAAGCAGCGGCAGGAACAGCCTGGGCTGCGTCATCAACGCGATGAGCAAGAGCCGCCCCTTCCGGAAGTAGCCACACCAGAAATTAAATTAACTCATTGAAGCTGTCGTCCATATGCAAGTCCGCCTCAGAGGCGGTTCTTAGCAGGATGCAGCTCACCCTCCATGCGACTCGCCCAATACCTCACGGCGTTTCGCGCTTGGTGCAAGCAATGTCTGCCTGGTTGGTGAAAACCCAACGCGCTCCGTCCCGGCATTGTAGGGATGCGAGGGTCTATGGTCATATGACTACGGCCGTGCACAACATGAGTACACCCC
>MEHQ01003789.1:559321-576092 GCA_008828725.1 Saccharina japonica | reverse complement strand
CCCCCCCCCCCCCCTTCAATACCTCTAGCTCGAGCGCTTGGACATGCTCGATTTCGTCGTGTCTCCATACCAGGCGAGCGAGGGAGTGCGGTAGCCGCCTCAAAGCCGCTAAACCCCGGCGTTTTTTTATTGTTTGTCCCCCCTCGGCCGCGATCTACCATCGCCCGCTACACCGGCCCCGGTTCCGCCGAACGGTTAGTCTATAGCCCTAGACCCGAACCCGTCTCTCCGAGGCATTTCTCGAAAAAACGTCAAGTCGCGCTCTTCGCCGTCCCCAGGACGTTACCCCCCCCCTCCCTCGCCACCACCACGACCATTTCGAGCGTCCCCCCCCCGCCTGTTCTCAGGTCGAGGCAAGCAACGATCCCGCGCGATCCCGCCATCGCTTGCTGCATGGTCGCCACTCCTGCCTTGGCCGCTCACTACCCCCTCAACGTTCTGCTTGGCGCCGGGCCGCCTCTCCAGTCCCTACCCCGCCCGGCGTGCTCTATCCCGGCATTGTAGGGGTGCGAGGGTCTATGGACATACGACTGCGGCCAAGCATGACAGGAGTACCCCCCCCCTCCCCTGGCCTGGCGCGCTCCCGCCTCCGTCGCCTCTACCACCCGCCCTTTCCGGCCGACGCCCCATCTCACCATCAGAGGGTTATCCTTCGCGAGGCCGTCGGCGCGACCGGTTCCCTCTGGCCCTTCAAGACGCGGTACGGTCCGCCCAGCGCCTGCCGCCCAAGACCGCAGCAAGCTACATTACATGATTATCCCCCCCGCGCGCTCCTCCCCAATGCCCCCCCCGGAATAAACGAAAGCCTACCAACCCTGGCCCCTACCCTCAGCGTCCGCCGCCGCTGGACCCCCAAGAAATTGAACGAGGGTCTCGTCGTCTCCTCCGCTTCGCTTCGGGCGCGCGTCGACTCAGTCGTTGCTGCCGCATTTGTCTGTCTGTTTCTTTCCACCGCGCCCCATGTCGGTTCCTCCGCTTGCTACTCTATTTCCCCGTCCGAGTTGTTTGTTTCGCCCGTCCGCTGCTGCTTCCGATCCGTCCGTGTCAAAAATGCCCTTGCTCCTCTTCCCCGCCCTTCCACCATAATGGGGGGAAAAAAAACATATTTGTATCGCTATATAGGGCGCCCGCCGCGCCTACTACTCTAAGTACACCACCTCGTTCCTCGTGGACACCAATACCACCGCCACCGCCGCCACCACCACCACCACCACTGCCGCTGCTACCTACCACCGCCACCGCTGCCGCTGCCGCTGGTCCTTTCTCCTATCTCGACTCCTCTAACGCCCCCATCCCCCCAAAAATGGGCATGCCCAAGGACATGATCCACTCCGCTCTGCCCCCCATCCCCTCCCCTCCGCTTCTCACACCCACAAGAGTCGAAAACCTTTAGGGGAAAAAAAAACAACTGTGCGTACCAGGTTCCACTTTGTTCGGAAATATAGAAGGCGTTCGGGCCTCGGGGTGAACTTCCAACCGCACTCTACGTTTCCTAACAGTGCGGTGAACGATACCCGTGTTCCCATTGGCTGGAAAAGGTAGCAACGACTGTTGCACCAATCACCGCCCAGTGCCTGACAAGGCGCGATCGGGCGTTATGTCCGCGGTGGCCTGCTGCGCTGCGCGTGGGGATACCCCCCCCCCCCCCGGTATTTTTTTGGGGGGTATGGGAGCGAGTGGAGGTCTAATCGGTCAGTAAACGACTACGGCCATGCACGAAGCATGCGTACACCGTCCCCACCCCCACCCTCAGCGCCCACCGCGTGAGCGGAGCGACCCCACCCTCCCGCGCCCTGCTTACGCAGCTGGAACACATGAAGTCGTGGAGGGCCGTGAGGGCCAGGCGGGCAGATGGGCGTGATTATTGACCGGTTACGCAGGCCCCGCGAGTCATGTAAAACGTTCGCACCGTTTGCAAAGAACGCCCTATCTCCAGGAATGGGGTGGGGGGGGGGGGGTCTCGTGCACATCAACAATTGGGCCGTGAGTCGTGATGAAAACCATAGACCCTCAGCGTCCGCTACGATGCCGGGGCTGAGCAGTGGTAGATGCAGGGGGGAGGAGGGTGGGGGGGGGGGTGCTACCAATCTGTCGGCACGGTAGTTCGTGGAGGAGAGGAGGGGGGCAGATTTTAAGCTCGGACAAACAACTTCCG
Organism: Saccharina japonica; assembly: GCA_008828725.1. Taxonomy (NCBI): domain Eukaryota; class Phaeophyceae; order Laminariales; family Laminariaceae; genus Saccharina; species Saccharina japonica. Next base: position 573,937 of record MEHQ01003789.1, on the reverse strand, counting down.
TTACTCGGATGATGTGGCTAACGCCGCTGGATTCGAAACGCCCCCACTGCCACTGCCACCACCACCACCACCACCACCACCGCTACCGCCACCACCGATAGCGCTACCGACACCACCCGCGTCGATACCGCCGCTACTACGTCCGACGGTGCCTACGCCGTTGACGACAGCAGCAACCGAGCCGCCCGAGCCGTTGCCTTGCTGCTGCTGCTGCTGCGGCGGCGGCTGCTGATGTGTCCCCGGGGTATTTCGCAAGTTAGCGTAGAGGTCATACACGGCTTCGGCCGGCAGTTCCAAAGAGGAGCAGATGCGCTATATACAGAAAGGGGGAGAGGGATACGCCAAATTGTGGGAGGGGGGGGTGGTGGGGGGGGAGGAGGGAGCACGGTCAGGGGGAGGCACGTTCAGGTCGCATACAGAAGCACGGTCGCTGCAAAAGTCAGAAGGCAGACACCAAGAAACAGCCGATTTTCCTAATTGAGAATTGCCTTTCCGATGAGAATGAAAATCGAAAATATTGTTTTTTGAATTGTAAGAGATGTACTTCCCTCGCAGTCAAAAATTACACTGTGCACTATTGTCAGTTGTGACAGCCGTCGATGACACAAAAATAAAATCGAAATCGGCATCGGCAGTCTCGAGATATCGAAGATCCAAGAAAATATGGATTAATGGGCAAGGTACCTCGCCCATAAATGTCAATTCCCTTCTATCCTCTGTTATACGAGCCTGTCAAGGTTTAGTTCGATTTTTTTTTCGCGGATCGATACCTACCATCGAGGAACATATATTCTACGTGAAAGTTTTATTGTGAGCGAAATACAACTCGTAAAAATCAACAAAGTACTAAAATCGATTTTCATTCTCATCGGAAAGGCAATTCTCAATTAGGAAAATCGGCTGTTAAGAGGCGAGCACAGAATAATGAGACTGTAATTTCGGCAGATATAACCGCCGTGACGAGGTTTGTTTCAGTTTCAGCCCTCTGCGCCAGTAACCACCGGGGCTAACCCCGAGCAAGAACCATAACGCCAGCCGCTTGCGGTGGAACTCCGGCCGACGAACAGTCCGTGCTCGGGTCGGTCTGGTCGGGACTTGCGTGCGCACGCGTTGTCCAGCTTGCGGGACGATACGTCATTCCAAGCACAACCGCAAGAATGAACAAGTGAAAATAGTACAAGCTGTCGCCCGAAACTCGCGCACAAATGATAGAATTATAACTGTTGTCAACGTGTGTGTGTTGGTGTAAGGTTACAAGAAAGTTGAGGTGTATCAGAGTTTCGATCGTAGAATTCGGCGCGGTCGTAACGTCTCTTTAAAACCAACCAGCATCCGGTTTCAGTCAGTCAGCTCGAACGGGGCCCCTGTTTTTTTCGCGCTGTCTGTAAATTAGAAGCTCGCATTTGCCCCGAAAAAGAAAAGAAAAGAAAAAGAAAAAAGGAGTGGGTCCACCCACCCACCTCAAGGGTAGTCTTGGCGGCTGCCGCGTCTCCCTCCTCACTTAGCGTCGCCCGGGCCTCCACTTCGAACATTTTTCGTCGGCGCTCCTCGGGGAGGGCGAGATCATCTCTGAGAAAAGAAGAAAAGAAAAAAAAAAAAAAAAAGAGAAACATTATGTAACAAATAGGGTAGTAACTTTCGCTACGTAGGAACTCGCGTTCGGTGGGTGTCCATCGTATGTGTCTACATGAGTTTCGACGAAATCTTCGATCTCACAGCTCATGTTTTATTTGATTATGTCACGGTAGCTGTCCCTCTATATGGTCCCGGCTGAGCAGTGCCGGTTGCCCGATATACTGTCGGTATCGTTGGTTGGCGCATGCATACCTAACCACTACCGTCGTATAGAAAAAAAATATCGCCCACCCCCCGTCCCGACGAGCTCTGACCTCAGGCTGACTCCGAGGTTGAGCGCGCACTCCCGTAACCTCCGAGCGCACGAAGGGTCGTCCAGCGCCCGCGAGCCTGCCCCTTCCAACCTCCCTCGGACGAAACTTTTTTTGCCGCGGGCGAGCAGCTCCTCGCACACTACCCGAGTCATGCCGAGCGTCTCCTCCATCGCCTTCGGCCCAGAGGAGTCCAGAGGGGGGGGGGGTAAAAGGCAGGTGAGACAAGCGAGCGGCACGAACAAGCGACAAACACAAAAATAAAGTACTATCATGTGTACAATACGTGGAGCTATATACGTATTATACAAAAGCAGGGGGGGAAACTACTACTCTATTAATAGGTGAGCTGGGTATATATATATACTTCGTGTATATACCTGGGGTATATAATTATTTATTTTCTTCACTATTTGGGGGATTTTCGGTCTGATGGCAATCAGATTGCCTTACAAGGTTAACCCCTTAACGACTAAAGAACTGCACTCCTGGTTTCGGGGATTCTTTACTTGGAACTAGACTACCACATAAAATATGCTTCTGTACAGCAGTGCACTACCAAAAAAGGTTAAGTATCTCCGGCTTCACTCAGCTCAAAAGTAAGGCGTGCCTTTTAGACGCATGCCTTTCAGGGTTTGCAGTTAGTCCTTGCCTTCTGAGGCAAATATTTTGTGACCTTAAGACACGCTCCTCAAGTGAGCAAATTACCGGTAAGAATGATAGTTTTGCTCGTACTTTTTTTTTTTTCAGGATTAGCTCCTATACTCTCTTACGGGGGAACGTAATAAACAGGTTATCGACCCAACCGCCGCATGGATATTGTCCCGCGTAGGTCCCACCATTCGCCGAGGTCGTGGATATCCGTATCTTATTGTACGAATATGGTCACCCATATTCCTGGGCTATTTGTTGCCGTCAGTAGTGACATTATCCCGTGACAAGTAATCACTGCAGACAGGAATGCAAGGCCCGTGCCTCGCACTCCAATCTCTCTCCTCACCAGCATCGTTGATGGTCGTTTCGTGGGATCGTCCGTACCGATCCTGTATTCGTATACCAAAACCTGGCGTGTGCTACACGCTGCCCTCTAACAAAGGGAAAGTGCCATAGATGTCGAGTCGAACCGGGGAACCTACCCTCCCAACTATTGTTATTAAAAAGAGGTAAATATATACGGCAGGTTATTGTGTGTTTCGTAGGCCCTATTTACTAGTATTTACTATGGTGTCCGGTAATAATCAGTAGAATCAAATGGTGGTCGGGCTACACGAGCACTAACCTTCTTCGAACTTATGATTCGGGTGATACCATGATGTAAAGAGCTCAGAAAATAAGCCGCCACCCTTATAAGGTGGCATTGCTCCTTACAAGGCATGCCCTATCTACCTGGCATATAGTAGGCGGCCGTGTAAAACCTACCAGGTATAGAGCAACTCGCTTCGCGAAATCGGAAGCTTCTCAGAAAAATCTGGAAGCGCGATAAAACAAAACAATATTCTTCACACCGTTTGGACAAAAAAAATACTTTGGACTCGGGCCCTTTTCGCAGTACACACATAACTTTCGGAGCCTGTTTTTCCAGAAACAAACTTTATTTTTTCTTCAACTGCAAAGCAATTGTTTACGACTTCTGACACCTCCCTCCTCCTCTTTCTGGGTGCAATAATATATTATCTCGCGGGTGAACGTCTGATTTTTTTTCAGATATTTGACTATAAGTACGCGTACATTTCGCGTCGGTGCAAGTACAAGCATACGGGCAAACCGAAGCATGTTTCTACAGGGGGCAGACGCGCAAATCGGCCAGAAAAAAAACATCACGACAAGCAGCGAGGGTTTTCACCTTGAGAGAGGCGTGATCCACCGCTTCCAGTGCCCACTTCTGCTCCAGCTTCCCATTCAAAAACGCAAGGTAAAGCCTAGACGCGGCACCTCGATGGACGTCGATCACCTTGGCCTTGGTGAGACCGAGGACTAAGGCCAGCGACTCTCGCTTTCGCACCACATCATCCCTGACACCGAACCTACGACAAAAAACAATATTAACAATGTTTTCAGAAGTTCAGGAGGGGGACAGGCGGTCTTTTGATTAGGGGGGGCACGGGTAGTATTAGTTATGAGGGCAGGGTGACGGCGGTGCGGGGATGTGGAAGGCCTGACACCAAACCTACGAAAAAAACAAAGTTTTCAGAAGTTCAGGAGGGGGACAGGCGGTCTTTTGAGTGGGGGGGCGGGCACGGGTAGTATTATTTATGAGGGCAGGGTGACGGCGGTGCGGGGAGTAGGTGGAAGGGGGTGCAAACGACGATAGCTTTATTAAAACGCCAGCTTGCAGGCCTGTCGGCAACGACGATAAGTTTAGTTGCAAGTCCATTTTCAGGCCTGTCGGCAACGACGATAACTTTACTTGCAAGTCCATTTTCACGCCTACCCGCATGGCTGCTTTACTTGCAAGTCCACTTTCAGGCCTGCCGGCAACGACGATAACTGTACTTGCAAGTTCACTTTCACGCCTGCCCGCAGGCAGCCATGAAAACTCTATTTGCAGGCCTGGCGGCACGAAAAACGCATGGTGACGGTGACGTGCTGGTGGAACGGTACGCAAGCCTTCTAGCCTCCAGCAAACCTGCTAATCACCGTGTGGGCTCTAACCTTCCCCCATGTATATTTCCTAAAATAAATAAAAAACATGTATACTAAGTGTAAAATAGCACTCCAGCCTGGAGTATAACCACCGTGTGGACTCTAATATGCACATAAAATGGCGCTTATATTATCGGACAGATTGACATAATAGCATGTTTAGTTGTGAAAAGGGCAAGGGTTAGGGTTGTCGTAACCTTTTTAGTACTGCACTGGAACATACACATATATCTGACTCTAATTCCAAGTAATTTGCCTCCAAAACGGGAGTGCGGCCCTAAAAAAGGAGATAACCCCTTAATAACTGGTTCCACATATTTGGGTACAAACTACTTGAAAATAGTGTGGGATTTTCTTCTTCAGTTCTGAATGGGTTAAGGTCACCTTTCGCGCCGAGGAGAAAAAGCCTCCTCCAAAAAGAAGTTGTACACCGCAAGCGCTGCCTTGGGCGCCACCGACTGCCCGACGTCGACCGAGTACAGGGGGTCAGACCGACCCGCGCCGGATGCCGCGAGGGCCACCTTTTTGCCGCCGAAAACACGGGAAAACAAAAAGAAGTAATTTGAAAAAAAAACGAAACCATGAAAAAAATAAAGATAAACGAAACGAAACGAAACGAAACAGGAACAAAATGAAGCGGAACGACAACACCGACGATAACAACCAAAACGGCAACAGCAACAGCAATAACAACAACACTAACAACGACAAAACAGTAACAACAACAACGAAGCAAAAACGAAACAACAAGACAACAACCAACCATACAAGCAAAAACGCAATAACCACACACGAAACAATGCGAGACAAAAAAAAAAAACACGGGAAAAAAAAACACTTCGAAAGAAAAATACGAGAAAAAGAACACAAAAAAGAACACAAAAAGAATGAGCAGCAGCGTGTGCAGAAGGAACCAACTGCGAAAAGCTTGCGTGCCACCACCAAAAAATTGAGAGCGAGGAGCAAAAGCAAGAAAAAAATGTCGGCGGTGCCGGTTAACATGCACAGAAACAAATGTACAACAGCATCGTACATACCTCGAGGTCCTTCGAAGCCCCAGCTCTGTCACAGAACGCTGCGAGCCCCACAACCCTGCCCATCACCTCCCCCGCCCTCGCCTCCAGCCTCTCCGCATGGCTTAAACCTTCCCCCCCACCACCGCTACCGCCACCCCTTCCCGTCACCACCATGGCCGCTCCCGCCGCTGGTGTCGCCGCCGCTGGTGTCGCCGCTGTGCCAGCCTCGTCGCTCCCAGGAGCAACCATTATTACACCAGAAGGAGGCGTCGACAATGTAGGGGATCCATTTGTAGCGTCCCCTCCGTCTCGGGACACCGCGACGGGAGAGGGGCGCGCATTGGTCGACGGACTGGGGGAGGGCATGACCTCTCGGGCATCCTTCAGCGCCTGGGATGCGTTAAGAGAAGAAACAACACGGGAGAGGCGTGCTTGTGGGGGGGGGATGGGGGGCGGATCACACTCCTACATACACAATCGTATCATACCTCGATATACACAATCGGATTATACCTCGATATATATCATTGGATCAACATACCCCGATATACACAATCAGATAACACCCCGGACATTCAGAATCGGATAAAACCTCGATATAGAGACGTCATCGGATTATATTATACATAAGGATATCATACCTCGATGGAAACGGACGTCTGTTTTATCTTGGGAGCCGCCACTTCGTAGAAGGCCGCCACAAACGCGGCCCTGGCTCCGTCGTTGGACATTCCCAGCCTCATCCTGCACGGCACGTAACGTAACGTAACGTAACGTAACGTAACGTAACGTAACGTAACGTAACGTAACGTAACGTAACAACGTAACGTAACAACGCAACGTAACGTAACAACGTAACGTAACGTAACAAGGTAACGTAACAACGTAACGGTAAAAAATCGACAGTCGACCAATAGGAGCGACGCAATGGTACATACGTGGTTCCCATTGGCACACCTCGGGCAGATGATAATCTAGAACATCCACCTACCTATTTATCTACCTATCTATCTATCTCTCTCTCTCTATCTATCTATCTATCTATTCATCTATCTATCTATCTATCTATCTATCTATCTATCTACCTGTTTATATATCTATCTACCTACCTATCTATCTATTTATCTACCTATCTACCTATCTACCTACTGTATCTATCTATCTATCTATCTATCTATCTATCTATCTATCTATCTATCTATCTATCTACATATTTATCTACCTATCTATCTATCTATCTATCGACAGCAGATCATCTAGTTCCCCAGCTGCCGTTGTAAGCGGTTGTACAGATACACCTCAGGAAACTAGATGATCTGCTGTCGTGCATAGTACAGATACACCTCAGGAAACGTGTGCTCTATCGTGCAGATTGTATGTGTCCCACCCTGAAAAAACAATATGAGCTAGATCATATAAACGAGATGACGAATAGATCTATACTAATATCTGCCTTGAAAGGTCTACTGCTCATAGATCATGGGAGTGGGCATGATATGTATCATCTGTTTGAGGTGCGCAGTGGTTGAACTCAAAACTACTACTGCTGTTTGTGAGTGACGCACACACCAGGGCACTCTCTTTCCGCACACATAAAAAGCTACCAGGTAAAGCATAAAATATTTCCAAGGAGAACTCTGAGGATATTGGAAGGAGAAGACGGTAGATCCACTGACTGGGAAGCCAAAGCATAGAGGCTCTAGAGATAATTCTGAGCATATTGGAAGGAGAAAACGGTAGAACCGCCGACTGGTGCGCGAGGCCTCAAGCATTAATAATCCAATACTTACTTCAAATGATTCATGAACGTGCAGAATACTTTCCAATACTTACTACAGCACAGCAATTTGTAGGGCTGTGAGTAAGGCATTCCTTATTGGCTGGACTTCACGGCTATGGTACCTATTAGTTGGGTGGGGGCAAAGTATGCCAACTAAACGACTTTTTTTAGCGTTGACTATTAATAGTTAAGAGAGCTGTTTTCGGCCTGTACCACACTTCACCTCTCTTAAGTCTCTTAAATAGGGATATCCCCTGTAATGTAGTTTAGTCGTTACTTTTCTTCAAGGTGTCACCCTTAGCGGCCTGCTGGACAAACCGGGGTCAAAGGGGTCCCCCCCCCCCCCCCCCCCCCCCCCCCCCCCCGCGTACATGCCTCCATTAAAAAATCACACCCAACTCTACAATTATTAAAGTGTAACAGTTCGCCTGCAAAAAAACACATATAAATATATACCAGTAGGATACATATATGTTTGCATATTTATTGCACACCCTATATACGTGAGGCCATACAAAACCCGTACCTGGTACGTTTGTACGCACACGCGATCAAAGCAGCACATATACATATATACAAGTATACACACAGCTTGACTAGATGAGTTTCGACGAAACCCTTGATCTCACAGCTGATACATTATTTTAGTTTCTTCGAATATAACGAAGGCTGGCCTCTCTTGTCTCCTTTTACCAGGTACATATTGCATACCTCAACGTGTCCAGCACCAAAATGGCGGGCTCCTCGTGCCCGTGTCCCCCCACCCCCATCTCCTCCTCCACCTCCGCCTCCGCCTCTGTCAAAACCGACACCGCCGCGGCTTTAAACGCCGGGCCGCACGTGATGTCATGGATCGTGTACAGCTGTCGTGGGGCATAGGGTGAGCAAGCGCGAGGCCAGACGGGATGAAGCAGGTCAGGAACAGCCACAATTGGGGGGGGGGGGTACATCATTTTCATGCATGGCCGTAGTCGTGTGACCATAGACCCTTGCATCCCGACAATGCCGGGACGGAGCACGTTGGGTTTTCACCAACCAGGCAGACATTGCTTGCACCAAGCGCGAAGCGCCGTGAGGAATCGGGCGAAACGCATGTAGGGTGATGCATCCTACTAAGAACCGCCTGTGAGACGGACTTGCATATGGACGGCAGCCTCCAATGAATTGGGGGGGAGGAGAAATTGCCGTACTTTCTAACCGCACATGAAAAAAAAATCGAAACACCTTGCTACAATTGGAAATATAAGACCAAGCAACGCGCGATGTGTGTATGTACCACGCAGCTTGAAGAGTTGAGTTTCAACCACTCAATCGGTCGGACTCACAGCTGACGTGGTTCTATAAAATATTCTCATAAAGTGATTTCGACGGGATCGAAAGCGTGGACGAAGGCTGGCAATAAACTGAACTTTTAACCCCAAGCCAACCCATTGCGCACTACCAAAGACAAGCAAGTAACCCGGAGAGGGCTGGGGATGCACTAAAGGTGAACCAACCCATTGGCGACACAATTTAAGAAGGAATGAAGTAACCTTAAGAGGGGTGAGTAGAGTAGCAGGCCAGCGGGGAGAGGTCAGAGTAGGGTAAGGTAGGGTATAGTATGGTAGGGTGGGTTAGGGTAGGGTAGGGTAGGGTAGGGTAGGGTATAGTATGGTAGGGTGGGTTAGGGTAGGGTAGGGTAGGGTAGGGTAGGGTAACGTAGACTAAACCAAGGAGGAGAGAGCGGGTCTACCTTGAGACATTGACCCATATCATAGAATGGCATCGGGTCAAAAATAACAAATACCGAAAAAAAAGAAGAAGAAACCCCCCTTCGAAGAAAGACGATCAGGATAAATTCCAGCTGCGCGCAAGCCAAGCCACCGAATTAAGAGCGGCGGCAATCTAAAAATCGTGATAGCCACACGGACACCGCGAGTCGGTACGCTACGGCACAAACCCCTGCCAATGGTCATCCCTGCATGCCTCCCCCTTAAACCCGAAGGCCATTGCAAAAGCACCTTCACCGCACGGTATCAATAACGCCCCCACCTTCAGCCAGTCAGTGGCCAAAGCAGCCGAAACGCGCGAAACATCACCCTCCCCCTCTCCCCGCCAACCACCATCCTCGCGCGCCTTCACCACAAACACCCCTCGCGTCCACTACTCCCATTACTCCCACTACCTCCCTCTACACCCCCCTCGCCCCCCCCCACCTGCTCCACCCCCCCCCCCTCCCACCCCCCCCCCCTCCCACCCCCCCCCCCTCCCACCCCCCCCCCCTCCCACCCCCCCCCCCTCCCACCCCCCCCCCCTCCCACCCCCCCCCCCTCCCACCCCCCCCCCCTCCCACCCCCCCCCCCTCCCCTCTCCTGCCATACTATTAGAAAAAAAAAAACGTTTTCCGGTAAATCGGTTTCTGTCTCACCTGCTCCGGCGACAGGTCCAGCGACTCAGCGACGAAATCAAGAGCAGCCTTGTCGGTGTCAGAGGGCATGCACGACACGCCGCCGCCATCGCCTCGCTCGCCCGACTCCAGTAGCTTGGTTAGCTGGGCATGGTACGCCTGAGAGGCGCACGTGTATTTCCAAGCAAGGAAGCGGGGGGGGAGGGGGCGTCAGTTTTTCTTGTCTGGCCAAGCGGTGGGAAAAGCACCAACACACAACCCGAAAGCACAACAGCTACGAGTACAATGATACTGCAGCTGCTGCTGCTGCTGTAACTGCATCAAATAAAACCCAGAAGCGCAACGCCGCTGATGCTATGATACCTCTTCGTATACCGGCCACACCGCCACACCGCCACACCGCACGGAGTGAAAAGGGTGAAGGCTGCCGGGTGTCACGCGCACCGCTCCTTTACGGTCGAGCGCTGGTACCCACCCTGTAACCCACTCATCCATCCACCCACCCACCTACCCACCCACCTACCCACCCACCCACCTCCATGCAGGCATCGAGGAAAACCTCGTGGGGCACCGCCAAGTCTTCCTCCAGCTTCAACACGTCCTTGCCGTTATCGCGTACATCGCCATTACAGTGTGAAAAAGAGGAAACGAAAAGGGTGTGGAAGAGAGCCGGTAAACATGTCGCTCGCTTTGCCTCATCTCGCTCGCGGTGAAGGCAGTGATAAACTATCACAGCCAGGACAAGGACTACGCGGAGCAGGCGACCATCGCGGCACACCTGATTGAGTGCGTTCTGTTTTGTTTTTTTTCGTTTTTTTTTTCCGTCAATTTTCAATTTCTCCGTTTGTCAATATTTCATTGATTTTTAAGATTTTTACGATTTTCCACGTGTTGGGCGTTCGTTTAATCCAATATTGCGGTGAAAATGGCGAGGTGGGCGAGCCGCGCGCCTTGTCTAACATAACATAACATGACATAACATAACATAACGTAACATAACACATAATAACTTACATTGAACATCACAAAATAAAACGAGATCGCTGTACACCATGACCGGCTCTCTCTCTCTCTCGGAGCTATCGCTACCGTCCCCCCACCCTGTTCCTCCCATAACCCCTACCTGTGCCTTTACATCTACCTCTACTCTTGCCTGTACCTCTACATTTACCTTCATCCTTCCCTTAATCTTAATCTTATATATACGCCCACCTTAGTCTTTCCCTTCACCTACGACTATACCTTTATATTTACGTACGTATACCTTTATGCTTACCCTTACCTCTACCTGTACCTTTACCTGTACCTCTACCTCTAATTTCACCTTTGCCTTCACCTTCATCTCCACCTCCACCGTTTCCTCTCCCATTACTTTTACCTGTACCTTAGGTACGCCTATACCTTTCCATGTACCTACTTGTACCCCTTTATGCCCACCCTTGCCTCTACCTGTACGTTTAACTCTACCTGTACGTTTAACTCTACCTCTACCTTCACCCATACCTTCATCTTCACCTCTGTCTTTACCTGCATTTTACCTCTGTGTATGCACCTTTACCTGCGACTGCCGTACCTCTATATATCTATCTACCACATGCACCTTTATTTGTACCTATACCTTCATTTGAACTTCACCTGTACCTTTGCATGTATCTCCACCTTTACTTTTGTCTGTACTTATCCCTTTATCTGCATCTTCACCTGTATATTTACCTGTACCTTTACCCATACCTTCTCCTGTACCTTTATCTTTACTATACCTTTATGTTTACCTTTGTGATTACCTGTACCTTTGCATGTACCTCTACAAATCACCCTACTGTATGCTGGTACAAAGTATGCCGCCACCGCTGCCGCTGCCGTTGCCCGTACCTGTGCGCTGAAGTCGCCGAGCTCCATCATCCCCGCGAGTCTTTGCGCTAGCAGGGGGTTGACGACATCGAGGTACACCTTACGGCTGTCTGAGTCGACCAGTTGCAGCATGTCGCGCAGATCCGCAAGAGCAGCCTACACAAAAAAAGGGGGGGGGGGGGGGGGGGAAACAAAAAAATAAAAACACGAAAGGGCAGGGTGAGCAAGGCGAGCAAGACAAGCAAAGCGAGCGAGGCAAGCAAGGCAGGCAAGGCAAGGCAAGGCAAGGCAAGGCAAGGCAAGGCAAGGCAAGGCAAGGCAAGGCAAGGCAAGGCAAGGCAAGCAAGGCAAGCAAGGCGACCATGGCAAGCAAGGCGAGCAACGATGCAAGGATAATAACTGATAACAACCTCATCCTGAGATATGATAAAACGGACTACCAATAAAACCCACAGCATTTTCGAGCCTTGAAAAAAAACAAAATTCCAATTTTCCATAACGATAACTGATCATAATAATACTGTACGTTGCCCTCCGCATCGAGACGCATGTCCTCAAAAAAGGAAAAACGGAGTTCCAATAAAACACGAGGCATTTTCCGAGGATAAACAATACCACTCTGACCCGGACGGAATATAAGAATCGTTTGTATATTAACATGTAATTAAAATGGTGCTTATATTTCCGGTCAGAGTGGTACATACCAGATACATGATATCATATAAATACCTGGAATACAATAACGATGACAGCAGTACTGTACCTGATGCACGCTAAGGTTGCACCTATTCCTCTTTGAGGCTCCTCAATGAGGAGATTTTTACACCTCCACTCATGAAAAAAAAAAATTAAGACCAAAACAAAAACAAAAATGGAAAGTTGACCAGATGAACAAATCCCGTAGCCTCAAAAACTGATTTTGAGGTACAGAAAAAAAGGAAAAAACTTAAAAACCACATCAAGAATTTTCCAGGTATCATAGCCTAAATTATGTATAGCACGAAAAATATTGCATAAAAACATACAAGATACTCCAACGACATCTTGGGTGTATGTTTCCTCAAAAACGAGGAACGAAGCAAACAAAAAAAAGGTACAGTACCCCCATCGTGTCATGCGTCACCTTGTCCTCCTCGTCGAGACGCATGTCCTTCAGCGCCCGCTCAAGGTGGACTCGGAATATCGCCCGCTTCTCCGACTCCGTCAGTCTCAGCGAGGGCGAGCCGACCAGCACTCCCATGAAATACCGGGAGCAGTCGACTTCGGGGGAAACCTGCATATGCGATTTTTGTCCGCGATTTTTTTTTTGCCGCCCCGCCGCCAACCACCAGCCGCAAGGTTTAATGGCAAGGGTTAAGGGCAAGGTGAAGAGTAGGGTTGACCCTTTTATCACTGCCCTGCTGTACAGAAACATATGTATCCCACACTAATTCCAAGTAAATAGTCTCCACACAAGGGGAGTTCAGTCCACAAAGGCATGCCAAATACCAGGTACTGCCTGACACTGCCCAAAGGCGCCTAAAGGGGTTGAGGTCAGGGTTATAGGGTTGGGCTTAGGGTTGTTACGGCTATATGGTCAAGGTTTGCGTTAAACTTCATTGGTAAAAGGGTCAGGTTCGTCCACGTCCTTACGCTAAGGTAAAAGGTTAAGATTTCCACACCTCGGATAGATCATCTATAGATCATACATATCATTCATACATATCATCTACACATAGATCATAGATCATCTACAGATATATCATCTACCCATATATCATCCACACATCATTTGGATCCCAACCTGCAGATAGGAGATATGGAATATGTACTACTGCAGATCATGCAGAATATTCTGCTCCCTCTCTTCTAGAACGTCCAGGTCAGAGGTCAAACAGCAAATACCAGCACAAACGTACAAAACGCCCTTCCGCCCGCAATCAGTACTTCCAGCCTCATCTCATCCCCGCCCCTCCTATCCGTACCGCCTTCTCCCATTGCGCGCCTCTCCCCTAGAGAGCCCACGGGAAAAAAGGTCAAACAGCAACGAAAGACCAATACAATACACTATATCCGGGCGAATATTAATATTCTTCTTCCCTACCCCCCCCGTACATTCGAAGCGGTCATCCTAAAAAGAAAAGTTCTCAGTAGTATGCAGGCCACCCTTCACGCGGATTCGCCCCAAACCTCACGGCGCCTCGCGCGCGCGCTCGGTGCAAGCAAATGCCTGCCTAGTCAGTGAAAACCTGACGTGCTCCTCCGTCTCGGCATTGTGTATAGACTACGAGTATGGGCATACGACTATAAGGCCATGTATGAACATGCGGCTTATGGAGTACACCCCCCCTCCCACCCTTTCCACCACGGAAAACATACCTGCATGAGCAGCGCCGCTGCCTCTTTTAGGCGGAAGATGTCGGATATCGATCGCAACACCTCCTCCACTGGGGAACCCCCACCGCCGCTCCTCAGCGCTATGAGGGCTCCTTCCAGGGATTGGAGGGCAAGTTTACTGTGGAGGTCAGGCCGAACGGAAGTGGCGTGAAGGGTGCGGTAAAAAGAGGAGGTCATCAAATGGAGTGAGGGAGGGGGGGGGGACGGGCGGGCGGTTTTTATTCTTTATTTTTTTGCGACGCTTGTTTTTATCATCACCCATTGGAAACGGTTCGGTTCTTGTGTTAACGAACGACCATTTTCGAGGTTGTTAGTACACTCCTCCGTCCAAACACAGCGCGCGGGGCAACAAGAAGAACAAAAAAAAAAACGAACGGGCGAGCAATCGAGACGAACGAAAAGGCTGTCGCTCGCTACGAGTACGTGACTCCCGCGCGCTCGCAATGAAAATATATCAGACCGATAGCAGTTGCACGTATCGCTCCTTTTGTCGCCGCGAGGCCGCTACATACCAACACCACCGTATATACCATGCTGAACTCCCAACGTTCGCTCCCTGAACACACCAAAACCTAGCGAGGAAAACCGAAATAACCTCCTCCACGGCCTCCTGCCCCCCCCCCCCCCCCCCCCCCCCCCCCCACCCCCCCCCCCCCCCCCCCACCTCCCCCCCCCCGC
>MEHQ01003789.1:529449-552372 GCA_008828725.1 Saccharina japonica | reverse complement strand
GTTTGTCGGTCGCGCAATACCAAGTTTTGTTTAATCAAAATCGGTTCTGGGCGAGAGGTACATATATACACTCATGTTATCGAAGTAACGTGTATAAAATAAATGACACCACTTTTTATAATATATATTTTCCATCCATCCAAGTGCTTGTTGTCTTTGCCCGTACACCCCAGCCCCTCCGTTGGTAACTCAGATCCAGGGTTACATAGCGCGGTACTCCCCTCCCCCCCCCTCCCTCCCCTCCCCTATCGCGTCACCATAATTTCTCTCGGTAACATTCCGTCGTCGCATTAATTCGTACCAGCGTATATAATTTGGGAACAATGAGGCCTCTCTGCTGCGATCAGCGGAGACTCTCACCCAGGCTACTACCCCCGCTTTGATTCGCCGGTAATCAACGCGGCACCTCGTCGCAGAGAGTAGTTACCCCTGGTAAATAAACACTTATCGCCCGCGGCCTTGGTACCAGCCAATCAGTCCATCGCCCATGCAGGATTCAGACACTGGTGCTGGCCTCAGCAGACTGCGAGGTTTGTAGACTCTGTTTTCCCCTACCCTTTGCTGTCGGGCCGATCGCCGATACAGTGCATGTCCTTGGTTCATATCGCTCTCTCTGGTACAGTCTCGGCAGGGGCTTTTCCCACACCGCGGGACACACTTCGTGCGTCCCGATTTAGGTTCAAATATTACTATCGTTTTTTGTGACGTCTTCGCCCATCACCTGTAAACGGGTGCGGTCACCGACTCCAGCGCCCGCTCGCCCTCGAACTGGCTCACGCCCATCACGCCCTCAAGCGCGCCGAGCCAACAAACTCGTCCGCCTCGCCTCACGCTTGCCGTATTTGCTTAGCACGGCCCTGGGTTTGGACAAGACAAAGAAAAAGGATGGGACCGTTTTATGGCGGAGTCAACGGCAAAGCAAGCCATCGGATTGTCCTCTTTGCAACATCGTGGCCTGGTAATTCTGCCCGCAGCGAGAATTCTTTAGGAGGGAAGGAGGGAGGGGGGGGGGGGGGGGGGGGGCTTGTACGCCTCCCCTGCCTCCAACACAGAAGGGCTCTTGCTACACAAAAACACGCTATTCCGGGGGTTCGAAGCGTTCGGCCGTCCCACTCAACGGATCTATCTCAGGCACCATATGTGAGCCCTCTGTAACAAAGGGCGTCTCGACGAACCTATCGGGGGAGCCACACGTGAACCACTTACCTGCGGCTCTGCGAATATTTAACGTACATACCAGGGGCACCACTCAACGTATCGAAAGTATATACCTATCAACAGGTTTGGCTGACGCAACCCTCAACGAATCTATCAGAAGAAGCACTCAACTGCTCTATCATATACGAAGTATACGTACCAATGCACGGATCTGCGTAGACGCAACTTTCAACGGATCTATCAGAAGCGGACTACTCAACAGACTCATATTTATGAAAAAAAAAAAAAACAGCTGTGAGATCGAGGATTTCGTCGAAACTCATCTTCGCAAGCTGAGTGTAATACTTCGATCGCACGTAATACGTGCTTTGTGTATATATACATATACTAGCGATATATATATATATATATACTAGTGGTACGGCCACGGCTGCGCCCGTGGTGCTAGGCCTGCATTGTTTTATATATATGTCCTCATGCATATATCGTATTAGAGCCACCTACATACGTACAGTATTAATTATTACCTGTATGGCAGACTGGTAGATGTCGAGGTGCATACCCCCCGAGACCACCTCGCTCACCCCCAGCCTCCGGCGGGTGCGGAGCAATACATCTCCCGAGAAGCTCTCCGGCCTCGCGATGACGTCATCAAGGACCGCCTGCAAGCGCGACACAAAAAAAAAAACATGGAACCACATTGGCACCACCACAGCAGTTGTTAAAGGAGAAGATTATTAGAGATCGGGAACCCTTCCGAGCGTAATCTGCTGTTTGTTGTTCTAGAGAGAATTAGGCGTTTGGTTCGTGTTCTTCGGCTAACATAACAGCAGCGAGGCACTGTTTGGTTGATCACGCGAGTTGGAATACCGAGTGGGTATAGCACGGAACAGTGCTGGCAGACTGGTAGAATACGCGAACAGACAGGGCTGCTGCTGCTTGTAGCTGGCCAGCGGCTACTGGGCCGGGTATTTCGTGATACAACAAACAACACTTCCCTACGTAGCGCGGAACGTGGGAGGAGAGGGTAGTATTGGTCGGTCGATCCGAAAATAATCAATGTAAGCAACGGTAAGGGACGCGCCTTGCCACCAACAAACAAAAAACGCCCGTTCTGAGAAAAAAAATGGAAACTGAGAACACAAGAAAAAAAGAGAGCGAAAATTTCTCGAGCCATGACCGAGAACCCCCGCAGCTCAGTAAGCAAGCATAAAAAATAAAAATAAAACGTAGCTCGAAAATGCTGTACGTGCGCGTCGTCGCTAATTTTCTTCTGCTGGAAGGCAGCCACCGGGCATACTTCATCACCTCGAGCTCGGCATGGCTATGGGGGCACGCTGTTCCGACTAACCTCCTCCTACCAAAGGCGACGAAAAGACGCCTCCCACCTGCGGCCTCCGGTCCTCTCCACCCGCAATACCGCCTACTAGTTTTCATGCAAAACCAACAACGGTAGCAGCACTGCCTACTAGCTTTCATGCAAAACCTACAACGGCGATAGTATCGCTGTGCTTCGATTGCTCGCTAGTGGATTCGCTGGATGTCCATTGAGTAGAATGCTTCCCCGTGATTTTATCTCCTGTCTTGCGACCAGCTAACACATCCATGAGTGTACTCTTGCCGGCCCCTGACGACCGGATGGGAGTATAACCAATCCGCAAGATACTGCGATCGAAAAAGTGCAGTTCATCAAAGGCTTGTCCAAACATGCTGGAACTTGAGTCGTACTTCTGGATCCGATCGAGAGTTGGCCACCAGCGGCGTTTCCTTTCAAAAGGTAAGGTAGTGATTTACCTAGTATGCTGCCACAGGAATTAAAGTTGACGTAGCAGTACCAACAGGAATAAAAGCGGTACGGTACGTGTTGCCATTAACGCCCCCTCGAGCGAGCACCCAACCCCTTCACACAAAATAGCAGTATCATACACTGCTGTGGAACAGCAGAGCAACGCATACCGTTGCCTCTGCGCTAGAGCTAATACTACTGCGCCGTGACAGCAAACAAAGTGATGCTGCGGTTACCTGGTAGCACGGAGCGGCGTACTGTGTGACCTTGCGCAGGAGGTCTACCTGCAAAACCGAGGGACCGAGAGAAGGAGGGGGGGTGGCACGAGACGAGACGCGGCACAGGTTATAACTTACAGCCTACCACACCTCGGATAGATAGACCATCTACAAATCACGACCAACAACAAATAGACCATCTACGTAGATCCTCCAGATCCTAACATACCGGTTAGATGTGTTGTGCAGGAGCTGTGCAGTACAGATCCAACCCAGTAAACATGTTCTAGATCATGCAGATTGTACGGCTCCCACCCGGCAACATGAGCTAGATCACACAGATCATACAGATCATACAGATCATATAGATCAGGAATAGATCTGCCTTGGAATACCTAGATCATACAGATCATACAGATCATGCAGATCATACAAATCATACAAATCATACAGATCATACAAATCATACAGATCATACAAATCATACAAATCATACAAATCATACAGATCAGAAATACATCTGCCCCGAAATATCTAGATCATCAAGTACTGTAGTAAGGGGAATCGATTACCTGCCCGATGTGTTCAAGTTAGACACTAAAAATTCGAACATGAAAAATCGAAGTAGGAAGTTGGAAAATTGAAAGTTGGGAGTTTGAGAGTCGGGTACTAGACATGATAAAAATAATTTTTAGACATTTGGAGATAGGAATTATGTACGTACGAGTACTCGTAGCAGTTGATCAAAGTTGGAAAAAAGTCGGAAACTACTGGTAGTTTTAAGAAGTAATAGACAATAAAAAGTTGAAACTCGCTTCGAAGGAAGCATAAATTAGGAGGGGAGGAAAGAGAAGGAACACGAGAACAAACGGGGGTCGTCGGTGACGCGGGCGCGCGTGACACAGAGTCTTTCGAACGGAGTCCCTGGAGCACAGAAAGGCGGCACACGCAGGCGCCTGCCTCCCACCGCTCGCACATGCTTGGCGCCACCCTCCGTATATAGCCGCGCAATCCCCCCCACTACTGGCCACCCCCCCCCCCCCACGATAGCCGCGTCGCGTCACCCCTCCACTCGAGTCATCCCATCTGGTCGCACCATCCCCGATAGGCGCACCATCCCACCCACCTGTGTCATCCCCCCTAGCTGGCTCCGGAGCCGCGCGCACTGGTCCAAGTACCCGGCGTCCGTCGTCCCCTCCTGGTAGAACATCCGCTCCGACAAGTAGACCATTTTGTCCATCGACACCGGCGGACCCACCGAACCGAGGGCGTCAGCGATCACCTTGAAAGCAAGCGGGTTTTGACAAGAAATGTAAGGGAGGGGGGGGGGGGGGGGGGGTCTTCTGTTGTTGATTGCCGTAGTCATTTGACCATTGACCATGCATCCCTTTCGAGACGGAGCAGGGGGGGGCGGGGGGACCGAAATAAGAGATGATATAAAGGTGTTTTTTTCTCAAGCTACAACATATTGAGGCTGTGTGGGTTAAGGAGCAGAGTCCAACCTAAAAAAACAAACCAAAATGGAAAAAATAAAATATATATCATACAGGCTGGTTCAAGTATACCGCGGAAAATTCACTCAGTGGCCAATGTCCACGCCGTTTTTTGGAGATAGACCCTGAAATTTGGCACACGTGCTTTATGCGCCCTACCCGAGACTTTAACGGACGTTTTTTTTTTTTTTTCCGTCAGATATTGTCTGTTTTGTCATTTTTTGGGAAATTTGGGTCTTAGACCTATGCCAATGGGGAAAGTTACCCTAAAAAGTTTGAATTCCTAAGATCCCCGCCAGATTTTTCCTGAACAAGCTTGCTATGGGACCGATTCTTAAAACGGAATATTCCCAACTTTTGGAAAAGCCCGAAAAAGGCAATTCTCAGGCCGATGTTGGGACAAGATCGGCTTGAGAAAAACTCAGACGAATGTTAGTTCGAAGCGGCGAGATTTCGAGTCCTCGACAGACATGGATCGACGAAACCAACGACTGCGTCATGAATTCTGATTGCGGTGCGCTCGTTACGGGCTCCGACCCATCCTAGGGTCACCGTGTTCACACGATGGCCGGTGATATGTGGCGGGCGCTGGCCAGGCGTCTGATAAACAAACAATTGGCTGCTGGTGTGCATAGAACAGATGACAAAATTTCTTGATCCGTCTCAAATGGCAAAAAATAGGGGTTTTTTCGGGTTTGGGAGAAGAGCGTAGGACGCCGCCGGCAATCTCTCGCCTTCTAGACCATGGATCCACCTTATACCTTCGAGGCCGTCATCTACACTCGTTGGCCTTGCCCGACCCGAAGCGGGTTGGCCGTGGGCTCAGTCTATGTCGAGATCGAAGGTCTATCGTCGCACGAGCTGATTTTTATCAGGGTGTCGACGATTTGCAACGAGAAAAGGCAAATTGCGCCGCCTGCTGCCGTTTGAAAAAAAATTAGTAAAAAATCAAACATTTTTTCCCTTTTTCCCCACAGCGGCGGTACGAGCAGATCTTCAGCCTGAAAATTCCAGGCAAATATTTCAAAGATCGATTTCCAACTTTGCTTTCCCATTGGCATAGGTCTTAAGAGATCCAAAACTTCCGGCGAAGAAAAAAAACAAAAAAAAACATTCGTAAAAGGCTCGAGTAGGGCGCATAAAACACGTGTACCAAATTTCAGGGTTTATCTCCAAAAAACGGGGTGGACATTTATTTGGACTTTTGTGCGGTAAAAGTGCAAAAATAGGCGTTGCCTCGTAATTACTTAGTTTCAGTATATAATCGACTTTGGGCGTTAAATATGACTTAATATGATCATACGCAGTCAGATCTTCGAAAATTTGCGTGAAACTTTGTACAACCATGCCTTGGACCACCTGGAAGCGGCTCGATTAGAATTTGTTTTTGGGGGAAAACATGTTTTCCTTCGGAAACGCCTGACTATTGTTGACCACTTTGAAGGCCTGTGATTGGTCACCGCACATTTTCGGCGGTAGCGCCAGTTCTAGGTCCTTGAACAAAAAACTGGCGATGTCACCCTCTTCCACTGTTCATGGCGGTCAGTATGATACCAAATGTGTGACATTGGAGTTGCTATTGCATGCGGCATTCGTGACTGACGAAATTTTGGGTGATATGCCTGAACCAGCTCGTATATACGCTACAAATTAAACCCAAATACAGCACCACCCCGCGGCCTCAAAATTTGTGAAATCCAGGCATACAGCGAAAAATAAAACGACGACGACGAGTTAAAGTGCGCGTCTCGCAAGTTTAAGCGCGAAACAGTGCGATTTGTAGCAAATGCCGCGCGTATAACGTACAACTCCTTGCATTGCACTGTAGTTCGGACAACGAGTGGTTTTATCAGCGCCTCAACACAGCGTCCCAGAGTGCTTCGTATAGCCGGTGCTGTAACCGTGGTTCCTTGTCGTCACTTCCCTCCCCTCTGGAGTGCCAAAAGGGTTAGTCCACGCGCACACTCACCCTCCCGCCTACTTACCCACCAACTCCCCCATCTGCAAACCACTCACCCACCCACTCACCTACTCACTCACCCACCCATCCACCCACCCACCCACCCACCTTCTGATGGCAGGAGGCGATTTCTTGAGGGCCAAGTCCGAGCGTCCACTTCAGCGCCACGAGGCGAGGCAAGTCCTCTGTGTTGGCTCGTCCCTCGGCCACGGTGTCAGCCAGGACGGACGAGTACAGCAGGCACGACGACTCCCACACCTCCGGCTCCTTCACGAAAAACTTTTCCCCCAACTCAACCAGCTAGGAAGGAGTTTACACGCGCGCGTTCGTCAGGAATTTTCAGAGCCGGGGAGGCGGGGAGGCGGGGGGGGGGGGGGGGGGGGGGGGAGGGAGGTAGAAGCGAGGAGAGGGGGTGGGGAGAGGGGTACTTTAAGCAATAATGTATTATCTGCCACCCACGGAAGGATGGTGCT
Organism: Saccharina japonica; assembly: GCA_008828725.1. Taxonomy (NCBI): domain Eukaryota; class Phaeophyceae; order Laminariales; family Laminariaceae; genus Saccharina; species Saccharina japonica. The sequence continues at coordinate 545,284 of MEHQ01003789.1, read as the reverse complement.
CGCGGTAAAATTGGTCAGGCATTTTGACGACTACGCAGGGGTTGCGGGTTGGAGATTGGGGAGGGGGGGTGCACTCATATCGGGCCAAGGTCGTATGACCGTAGACCCTGGCAATCCCTACATTTGCAGGACATTTGGTAGGGGGGGGGGGGCAAGGGAAGCTTGAAGCGAGGAGGGGGGGGGGGAAGGCAGACCTTTGAGGGGGTGGGTCAGGAATGAGGGGGGACAATCTACCAAGGTCGTGTTGCCTCCAATTTAAATGCTCACTTTTCAATACCATAAACAACTCCTACCGAACGAATCCCAACATTACTTCTTCCAAAACGGGCCATGATTTGCGAAGCTCTGCAACCGGCCAACTGGAGGGGCTTACCCGCACGGAAGAGACTGCGCGCGCACGGTGCCGGGGTGGGGCAGTCCGTCATTGGTTGTAGAAAAATGCCCACCCCCCCCCCTCACACGCCTGACACGAAGGAGGTGAGAGGAGTGCATCCCTCAGTCTTACTGCCGTGTTGAGTGTTGAGTACCAGGCACGAACGTATGTTGATTTCGCTTTTTTGTTCGAGCAGTCAGACAGACCGGAAGCAAAGCTATGATGGCCTGTTTCTGGTGCTCTCCTGAGAATATTAAGAATACTTAATTGTTATTGCACGGCCAAGGAACGGGTTGGCGTGCTTATTCCAAAAGTGAAGTGTGTGTACTGCGGACCGAAAACATTTATGACAGTCCCGCCGAGACCAAACACGCGGAACAACGACACAGCACACACGGCCTTGGTCATACGGCACACGGTACACGGGCATGAGACCTTGGCTGCTGCTGCTGCTGCTGCTACCTCTCTCGTTCGACTGCCATACAACAGCGACTGCTGTGTACGCTATGAATTTGGCATCCGGCATGCGCGACGCCGCAACACCAGCCCGATTTGCGAATGATGTCTTCCCGGCGATTCATGTTTCGACCAATCAGATGAAAGTACGAGTCGATTCATTTCTTTCGTTAATACGGGCCCTTTATGATGAATGATTGAACAACTTCGCCAAAAGACATTCGACAATTTCACAATGATGTCAGGTCAAGCAAGGCAAACTTACGCTGTCAAGGGTATAGGGTCGAGTGTTTAACACTAAAACCCAGTAGTATGGTGTCAGACCAGGTGCTGTCTGTCAAAGGGTTCAAGGTGCTGTGTCGTGACATCTTTGTTTCGAGGACGGTGAATAGGAGAGGGAGCCGAGGGGGAGAGAGGAGGGAGCTGAGGGGCAGAGAGGAGGGAAGGGTGATAGGGATGGGGCGCAGGGAGGGACGGAGAGAGGGAGGGACGGAAGGCGGGAGAGGGCGAGCGAAGGACGGTGGGAAGGAGGGGGGGAGGGAGCGAGAAAGCGAGACTGGGACGGAGGGAAAAGCCTTCGCCACCTGATCACTCCCAGCACAGATAAATGCGTGACGCTGCCCAAACATGAATTTCATTAATCGGATTCCACTTGAAATTGGACACTGGCCTCGGGCGAGCGGTTGCTGCTGCTAGACCCGCCACTCCGCGACTGCTACTGCTCGGCTCGCGGATGCTGGCAGACAACCCTGACTACTTCACACACAGGGCACCCCATTAGGTATGGTTTGGACCATGACGATCGCCTCCTCGAGGGCTACCGATCTGTTGCGTGCGGTACGGGTGTAGCAGTTTTGAAATAAATTTGTCCGTGGGTCACCCTAGACTGACTCCCAAGGGACAGACAGACAGACAGACAGACAGCTTTTTTTAATCGGTTCCAGATACCACAAGTTACACTTGTGGATTACTGAGTGTTGAACACCGCTGGGTACTGAAACCTGAACCCTGAGAACTAAATACTGTATACGCTTCGAGGCAAAAGGGCCAGGCCTCAACAGAGAAATAAAAATTCCGCCAAGAAAACACAACATCAACGAAACACGGGGGCAAGCAACGCAGCAAGAAAAACGAAAAACACAAACCCAACCGAACCGAACCAAACCAAATCGTGCCTAGCCAAACGAAACCAACACGAAACGAAACAAAACCTAACCAAACGCCCAATCGCCCCGAACAACACTAAACACCAAACCACCCCACCCCACGCTAAACCAACCCGAGTCCTACCACCCCACCCCACCCCACTCTGAACAAAACCAAACAAGATCATCCCACCCTAAAAGAAAACAAAAAAGCACACAACGAAAAAATCATATCACCTGCTCCCTGGTGACCCCGGCAGCCCCCTCCTCCCTCACGAGCTCCAGCAGCGCCTCCGGGGCCTGGCGCTTCCGAGTAGCCACAGCAGCCTGCCTCACCACGTTAGCCGTTAATGCCAACACCCCCCCGCCCGCCACCCTCGCCGCCAGGTACCGCGACGGGGTCAAGGACAGGCCTATCAAAGCCGCCAACGGAACCATCCCCTTTACCCCCGCCCGCCACGCCAGCCCAGGCGGAATTGACTGCCAAGCGAGGCGGTTTCATTTCGGGGAGGCGGTTTCAATTCGGGGAGGTGGTTTTGATTCGGGGTGGTGGTTTTGATTCGGAGAGGCGGTTTCGATTCGGGGAGGTAGTTTCGATTTGGGCATACGGTTTCAATTCGGGGAGGGAGGAGGCTTCCAATTCGGGGAGGCTGTTTTCGTTTCGGGGGGGGGGGGGGGGTCGGTTCGGGCAGGCGGTTTCGCTTCGGGGAGGCGGTTTCGCTTCGGAGAGGCGGTTTTTCCAAACAATATCTGCTGCTCCTCTGCGGGTTGGACGGAGCAACACCAATACCAGCACCAGAACCGACACCAGCACCGACATCAACACCAATGCCCAGTATCGATACAAATATCAATACTACTACCAAAAATACCAACACCAAAATTCCTATACTAAAAATACCAATTTCCAATTTCCATACCGCTATCATACCGTACCAACACCAAGCGTACTACACGTACAGCAATACCAATATCAGCACCACTACTATTAATAATACCAATTCCAATACCAACACCTAAGTAAAAGACTCCCAGTACCAAAAGTATCAACATGAATACCAACACCAACATCAGTACGCCAACACCACCACCAATACGCCAAAACCAACCCTACTCCTACATAAATACTACCACTCTGTCCATAAATATAAGGACATTCTGGGTATCAATATAAATGCTAAACGATCCTTATATTTATGGACAGAGTGATATCTGGTAGTCAGTACGCCAACACCAATCCTACTATAAACAGTACCTTCAAGCCCGACGCCTCATCCTGCGCAAAGCCTTTCCTCGCCACCGCTGCCGGGCTCCGAAACAGCTCACTCAAGCCCATGGCATGCCGCTGGGTGCCTTGCGCCGGTTCCAAGCCTCCAGCGCCCGCCCCCTCCACGTCCATGCCCATGCCTGCATCCATCATCCCATCATCGCCAGCGAACCCTCGGTTGCCGTCGAATTCCCCGTCTTGCCCTTGCTGCGCATTTCGCCCTCCTCCATTGTATTGGTTGTTATCGATAGTAGCAGCGGCGTTATCGTCGTAGTAGGAGTCGTACGAGTAGTCGTCGTAGCTCATGCCGTTAGCGTTGCCGTTAGGGTTGCCGTTGGGGTAGCCGTTGGGGTTACCGTTGGAGTTACCGTTGGCGGCGTGCCGACTTTTCACGGCTCTTGGCAGCCTAGATCTTTGGGCAGCTTCTCGTTGGGAGGGAGGGGCGCCAAAGAACAGACAACAGGGGGGGGGGGTCGGTTAGGTTTCGGGATACTCGTACAAGTGATGCATTTGTATGACATGCCAGGTACGTTGTGTTTATGGCACTGCGTGTACTGATTGTGTGACACCTAAAAGCACTGCTGACTGCGAGGGTGCTACAATTTAATAATAAATGCTGATACTGGTGTGTACCATAGGTAAATACTGCTGTTGGATACGTAGACAACTGCTGGGAGAAAACAGGAGTCGGCATGGTGGCGTATTGACGCAGCAGCAGTTGACACCGACACCACTAACACCACCAGCAGCACCAACACCCGGCACCAGTGTGTCTTGTGTGTTCCAAGAGTACGGCGCGGTGTAGCTACGAGCGAGCTATTCACACATCGAACATTGATATATCACCTGCTGATAGTGAATATTCATATTCCTAAGGTAGCCATTTGCGCACTCTGGTTGGCTAAGGGGTACCAGTATATTATAAGGGGCTCAATCAACCTACCAGAGTATTTCCAAGCCGCAGCATCTCGAGCGGGCCGAATCAACCTACGAGTAGCAGTAACCTAGCAGTAGAGTCCTTCCAAGCACAGCATCCAAGCCGGCCAAATATATTGATAGAGTTCTTACCAAGCACAGCATCCTACAACAGCACTCATCACTCGTTTAGGTTTAGTTCTCGGGTCGGAGGGTCGGCTCTAGGCGCCAGGCACAAAACCTCCGCAAAATTTCACTATGTGACGCGGACATTGATATCGAAGGTATGGACGTTGATATCGAAGATATCCTACAATACGCGTACGCGCCATGATCGGTTTTTAAATATACAAAGAACGTCTACGTACCGAGATCTGGTACCCGTATACCGGTAGGTATTTGGACTTGCATGTGATCTACTGATCTGTGATCTGATCTGATATGGCCTTGGATCTGTCGGAACTATCTGTCTGTCTGTCTGTCTGTCTGTCTGTCTTTCTTGCTGGCTATCTGTCTGTCTGTCTGTCTGTCTGTCTGTCTGCCTGTCTGTCTGTCTGTCTGTCTCTTCCTGTATGCCTCTGCCTGTATATCTTCCTTATCTGCTGTCTGCTGCCGTCAGCTCCGGCACATGTGCCTGTCTCGAAAGTTATCAGAATACTATTTCGTACTGCTGTAAACCCCCAACCTTCCTGACCACTACTACATACCAGGGTTATATTTTTAGTCGGTGAAGTTTTGCGCTGTTGCACCCTTTCCCTGAGAAATCGACGCAGCGCATAAAAAAACAAAGTAGATGTGCGGCTTGTCGCACATCCGATTTTCGCCCCCCGCACCTTTTTTGGTCGCAAAAAATGTGCGGGGGTCTAATTCACCCAAGGTTCATTGTATTTTTTAGGGTCTGTTTTAGCCGAAGGCGATTTTGTTTAGGTGCCTTTTTGTGATATGATCGAAAACTAATGCTGATTTTTTTCGTGGTTTTCCTTTTTTAGGGAACTGCAAACCTATGACGTTTTTCTCTGTCCGAGGATGAAACAAGGCTTCAAATTCAGGCTCGCAAATACATAGAGTAAAAGGTGGTTTCAATGACTTGAATAATCATTTTCCAAGAAAAAACGGGAAAAAACGCTTGAACGAGTAACCCCGTGATAATAATGCCTCGTGAATAAACGGAAACCCTTGGTCCATTACGCATGCATGCAGTTTTGTGCCGCAGCATCTGCCAAATATGCTTGTTTCTTCGTTCTTAGCATGGCATTCGATGCCGGTCTGACTCACGCGTGCTACGAGTACGTCTAGAAGAGCAAATGACACGCACGTTTTGAGTAAATTTACGCACATATACATGCCCATTTTTTTCGCTTCCGACGGCCCTCCGAGAGCCGGGGGTCCCTGCGGGGGGCTCACCTCGCCTCCGGCTCGTGGTGTGGGGCCCGCGCACCACGGGCTGGTGCCCTAATTATACCCCTGCTACATTCCAAGTATATACCAGTATATGATACAACAGCAGTAGTATCTGGTACAGCAGTACCTCGAATCTTCGAATATTATACCGTACCAGGTACACAATGTCTGTACCTGATATGTGCGAGTATGTATCATACCCCTGGTACGCTTTGACACGATCACGATTGCTGGCATGGGAAGGAAGATAGATCGCATGATGCAAAGAAGCAGCAGAAGCATCGCCGTACGAGTATGCTGCGAGTAGTAGCAGTACTCGTATGAAGAACAGGCGAGCAGGTGAGTACTCGTAGTCAATGGGGTTGGGTGTGCACCCAGCACCGAGTATGGGGCCAGGGGGCGACGACGTGACGACGCAGCAGATCGAGTTTGATATGACCTGGTGAGCTTCGTATACAGTACCGGCCCTCTCGCAAGAAACCTTTAATGGTAGGGCTCAGGCTGAATTTCTTATTCTGGGCTCGCGCGAAAGCACACTTCCTTATGCTGCGCTTTCTTATTTTGGTCCCCGCGAAGACGTTTTCCCAAATACTAGTACAATGAGTGGTGGCTTGGGCCCAGGCCAGCCACAGGAAGGGGTCACTTTCTTAAGCTTATGAACTGACTAGGCTCAGAGCTTTCTTATTTTTTTCAATTTATCAGGCTGACTTTCTTGTGAGTTCCTTTTTTTATGAGCGGGGCCGGTACTGCTGTATACGTGCAGCAGTAAATTATGATATGGTACATAAATCCTTACCCAACCCAGCTACCAACGTACGCTGCTGTAATCATGATACACCCTCTGGGATGACTTTCAGAGCCGATTTTACCCGCAACAAGGGGGACACACAACAAAAATGGGGGCTTTGGGAAGATCTACGAGTTATTAGTGGTCGAGATCTTTCCAGAGGTGCATCGCTCGGTGTTTGCACTCCCCCCACAGCAGTCAGTCGACAAACCTATTAATAGCATGGAAATTCGAAAATCGTCCTAACAGCAGCAGTAAGGGTGTGTTATACAGCAGTAAGTACGCTCGTATCATACGTAGCGTAGGTACGTGTGGGCCGTTGGCCTGAGGCAGACTGCTGTCCCGCTGGCGAAGCTATATACCACAATGAACCAAATGCCCTCTGCACCCGTATAACGCACCCCCCCAAACACATCACGGGCGCTCATGCCCTTCGAAGTCAAGCGCTTCATGCGCTCCTGCGTCCTGCTCGTACATACTGCTGCAGCAGTACCGCCACTATTAATAGAACCGCCACTCCCACAAAAATACATGATTTTTTATCGTACTCATACTTTGTTGAGAGAACACACGTTCGGTTGTGGAAACAAGGGATTTTCTCTTCAAGGACCTGCCGTTATCAACAGCGAAGCAGCACAAACACCATAACTCACCAACGGAATGCCGGTGTCCGAGCCACCCCAGCCCTCGCGCGTGGGGGCTGGACGTCTTGGCAAGGCGGACCGTGCCAGAGAATGCTGATGACGAAAGCGCCGAGCAACGGACGAAAAGCAACACGACAAGGAACGCCGTTGCTCTCGCCGCTTCCAGTCGAAAACGCATTGCGCTGGCACTGCGAACCCTGCAATAATTAATTGCGGCCATGACGTGGTGGTGCACCTCACGCACGGGGCAAGGCCTGCTTCCGGGAAGAGTTCCCCTATGCTATTTTCTGTGGGTGTTGCGTCGTCAAAGGGGACATGTGATGGATACCCCCGGATTTGCAGACATTTCAATATTGTGTGGAACTCCCCTGTGCGAGATCAACTGCTATCGTCGTCATATATAATCGTCATATCCATTGATCGTCGTCGAAACGTTTTCCATCTCCGCTTCATGCTGTGGGAGAACACGCTGTCTGCACTCCACGGTAACTTCCACGCGGTGAAGTCGTCCGCCCAAGCTTGTGCTGGGGGCTCCGGGCTGCTGCTCCTTCGCTGTCGCGCACAACGTGCAGAATATCAGACTGTTCCGAAAACGCTAGGATGAGCAGCAGCAGCAGCAAGAAAAGTTCAGCAATTCGCAACAGCTCCTCCTCCTCCTGTGCTGGTGCTGTTGATGTTGATGTGCCCTCCTTCAGCTTCGGCCGCTGCCGTTCCTGCGCCTTCGGGACGGCCGCTGCTCTCCTCCTCTCGCCCCACGCTGCCAGTGCTTTCTCCGTCGCCCCCCCACCGAGCCGACGCAATCACGTCGTCCAATCGCGCGGAAGCCACAGCAGCAGCAGTGGAGATTTGATGGAGAGGAGACGCGGTTTGTTTGCTCAACCTGGGACCATGTTCCAGGACCAGCAAGGCAGTCGTCGGGGCCGCGCACCCCTACGCAGCGCGACGAATCCCCAGGAACCCCCCTCTGCAGTACTTGACGACGGGGCAAGCTTGGGTCAACAGGTGAGGGCCTTTGCGGCTTTGTGGCTGGTCAATTGCGTGGGGGGAATGGACTGACTCGCTGCTACCTGATTGCTGTTGACTCGACACCAGACACCAGACCAGTTTTTTTCTTGAAGTTGTAAATACGCCGCATATTCTACGACGTACGAATGTACCAATACTGCTGTTTGTACGGCCTCATCCGTACGTCGTACCTCATCTTGTCTCGAACACATGTCGAGGCTTGCTTGAGAGACAGTCACCCACCAGCAGTTTTGTCGATGCGACCATAATATCATACCCGGTGTGGGTAGCTACTGCTTGGTTGCTGTTCCCTTGTTGTTGATCGGATGGAAAACGAAAAGGCCTGATCTCTGGTACAAACAGCGTATCACAAGACATGAACGGCAGCGGCACCAGCGACGGGACAATGGTGCAATACTCGTACGTATGATATGATGCAATGACTTACGAGGAGTGAATTTCGGGTTTTTCCAGAAATTTCGGGTTTTTTCTGGTTTTTTCCAAGGGTACGCGCGGTAAAGGTCGGGACGGGAAAATGTGGTCGGGACGGGAACGGTACGGTACGGGAATGGGAAACCGTCAGATTTTTCGTTCCCGACCGCGATTTCCCGACCGGTACCATCGTCAGTTTCTGTTCCCGAGCTCTACCGTCCCGCGGTAATGGCCGTGTTCCCGTTCCCGACTGTTTCCCATCCCACTGTCTGCCCATTCCCGACTATTCCCGTCCCGCTGTCCGCCCAGTCCCGACTATTCCCATCCCACTGTCATATAAGTGATTCCCGTCCCATCCCGACCATGGGGCACAGCTTCTCCCATCCCGCATCTCACTATTGGGGCAGATATTCCCATTCCATTTACCGCCGTTTTTTTCGTTTTCCCATCGCATGACCATGGATGGATGCAAGTGCGTATACTGCTTGCTGTAGACTGGAGGAGACTGCAGATATTCGTGCGTCTACGATTTGTTTATATTTCCGAACTATCAAGGAACTATAAACAAATCGTATACGCGCGAATATATATTTCCTTTTTCTTTTTTTTTGCCCTCTGGTTTTTTTAAAATTTAAACACGAACTTAAACTTTGTATCAACCATTTAACCGGCCCAATTCACACATCGCTATTTGCAATAATGAAATAATGGTACGACGTATGATATAATAAATCGGTCGATGGTTTAAGCTTGCGTTTCTTTTGGTGTTCTGGTGCAGATTCGTCCCAAGTGGGTGTGTGGGCATTGTGGAAAGGGGAAAAGCGGGGGGTGGTCGTAACAATACTGACGTGGCTTTTGTCCCTGGAACCTTTTCGTTTCTTGTTTTCTGGATTTGACTTATTCGGGAGGGGGGGAGTCGGGTTTTGAACACCATGATATCGGTTCGTTCGTAAGGAGGCCAACAAAGCGTTCGGGTAAAAAATTCGTACCAGGTATACACTTCCTGTCGAGAGAGGCGATAATACGATAATAACACCCTGTGCTCCGGACTCGATACTCGGAGTATGCCAAGTATGATATTCAAAATGCAAACAAAGCGTGATGTTGTGTACCATGTACGTACGTATGATATAATACCATACTTTTTTCGTTTTGTTCCTGTTTTACATTCTCGCGAATGTTATACTCGTCTATCGTAGCATATCAATACGTCGAAGTCACAAGTCGGTAATATAACTACGAGGATAAAAGCTACGAGGAGTACTCGTACTCGAAGAAGACTTTTGATTGTATAATTTGCTCTTTTCAGCCGTTGTCTCCAGCCTGTGTTCCCGACCGTGTTCCCAACATTCCCGACTGCGTTTCCCGACTCGTATTCCCATTATCCCAGGTTCCCGACTATTCCCGACCCGACTATTCCGACTTCCCGACTATTCCCGACCTATTCCCGGACCCGTTCACCGATCATTTCCCGTACCGCCGAAAAATGGTTCCTGTACCGTACCGTACCGCCAGAAAATCGGTTCCCGTCCGCGTCCCGTACCGCCAAAGAATCCGTGTCTTCCCGTCCAATCCCGTCAACCAAATGGTTTKCCACCTTCCCGTCCCATTCCCGTCCCGCGGTAAACAGACGGGAACATTTTCCCATACCGCCCCTCGGGAAGACCCAAATATTTTTCCACCTGCGGCGGGCAAAACGGTCCCATCCCGTACCGCGCGGTGCCTTCGGCACCGCGCGTACCCTTGTTTTTTTCTGGTTTCACCCGAAAAACTTCATCCCCGAAAAAACAGGCCTCCAAGTTTTTCTGGTAATCCCGTAAATTTCTGGTTTTTATGGGTACGATCGGGCAGCCCCACCGTGCCAGCCGTGCCACCCCTCACGAACACACAGGGCTGGCCAGGGTTGTCCCCGAGGTCCTCCACAGGCCATAGCCGAGCGCAGAAGGCGCAAAAGCTTTTTGAGCTCTCACAATCGAGTTGACACAGTGACCGCACCGAGGTGCCCGACCGACCGAGCTCGCGGAGGGCTGTAGCTCAAGCCTTTGTAGCGTTGGGCGTCGTAGCGCGACGAGTTGGTGGTGGATTCCACTCTCCGAGGCACCGATACCTGCCTACGAGCCAGGCCGACCGTTGTGGGACCACCACACGGATGGTTACCGAGAGCGCTGCTGCTGTAGTGACGGTTTTGTGCCTGGTGGACGATTATTAGCGAGGCAACTGAAGCTCGTACTTGTTAAGAACCCATTTTAGAAAATACCGAAATTTCCGAGAAAACCAGAAAAATACTGTTCTCGTTAAGATCGACCAACTATACATACTCGTACCGGTACAGTACAATGTTAGGGTTATCATACACCGGAGCAGACTGCGTCGACAGCAGTATGGCCGATAATATGTACCACGGCGGCTCTATACGAGCGTCCCTCCATCCCCGGGTTTCCGGGCGACTCTAATATATACTGGTAGATAGTTTATCGGAATAGAAATCGGCACCGCGATTTTAACACGCTGCGTTTCGGTTTGTTGCAAGTTCGGTTGGTTAATGCCTACCGGAGATCGACGTTGACCCGAACGAGTTGTATGACAGCAGCTTGTGTTTCTCTCGAGACTTTTCTTGACCCAGGTTCTCAACAGAGGCTTACACCTCGACTAAAAGGTGCTGCAGCAGTGCAATTGTCGAAATTGGTCGCAATATGGGGTGCACAAAAGGAGACAAAAAGCAACCCCAACCTGAACGTTTGCACTTCACTTGCGGACAGCTATACAGCTCCTCACGGGAAACTACTATTAAGGATAGCTACCATGCTACCCAGCAGTAGCCAGTAGTCTATACCGAGTCGCTGATCGGTAACATTAGCGCCTGTAGCGAGTAGGCCACAACAGCAGTACAGAGTGCTACGTAGTGTTGTTAACCAACCAAAATAATCAACATTTTAGTTGATTAAATTATGTGATTATTCATAATAAAAAACTAACCACCGAGGCCGTGATTATTTGATTATTTTTAAAATAATCATGATTAATCAACCAACCCATTTTTGGTGATTAATCATGATTATTTTCGTAAATGTACGTTATTCCCTACGAGAACATACCCATTCCCGCGTGCAGTGTGCTGAACTCGTACTGCGAAACTTCCGCGGCACTGCTGTGAGGTTCCACTAGTATGGTGCCAACTTTTGAAAAATAATCATGATTATTCAACCAACCCATATTTGGTGATTATCTGATTATTTTCGTGACTGACTCTTCGCAACGGAAAACATACCTACTACCGCGTGCAATGTGCTGTACCCGTACTGTGAGACTGCCGCGGCCTGTTGTTTGCTGGTGTGCGGCGCTGTGCTGGTCTGCGGAGTAGCGACGGCAATTTTCTCGCATGAAAACGCCTTCCATTTGGGTACAAATAATCAATAATCGCGATTATTCACCCAAACATGATTAATCAACAGCTACTTGATTATAATAAAATAATCGCAGTTAATCAACCACGGAAATGTCAAAATAATCAATAATTTAATCAAGCCCTTTTTTTTGTTGGTTAACAACACTAGTGCTACGGCAGTACAAGCAGCGGTATGTCCAATGCCGGTTCACAGTAGTATGCGGTGGAACCCTGTTGGATAAGTTATCTCGGATATATGCGGGAGAACCCCGAAATACCGTTTAGGGTCCAGCCGAGGTTCTTTGTTCGAGTTTTAGTTTTTCACCGCATGCGAGGGGTCTTGAGACTTGAGAGCTGCGTGATCGATCGACCATACAGCCCGAGAAATTGAGGGATGCCCCTGATGGGGGGGTGTGAGGGCGTCGGGTGCGCCAGACAGCAGTCATAGGCAACAAGCAACGACACACGAGGTGTTTTCATGTACTCGAAGTTGCGAGCCAGTACCTCGTAGCACAAAAAGACTCCGAAAATCGCGAAAATCTTTAATTTCAGGCGCGGAGGCATAACGCAATGGCTGCATCACCGATGGACAAAGGGCCTTCACTAAAATATTGCTGTTCTCCGGGCGGATATCGCATACATTTTCGGGTCGTTGTCGAAGCTGCTGCGGAACGGAAAACTACGTTCCCAGTATAAGTACAGTAAGTAGGAAGTCATTAGGCCCAAAAACAAAAAAAGGGCTAAAAAGCTCTGGATTCTTGTGTATTTGCATCGAATATTTGATTGCACCCCTCGGCCAGATCATGATCTAAATCATCTGTGCAGTTCCTCGCCTTCCATCGTGAGAGGTTGTTTAGGATCTGCATGTATGGTGCAAGTCCAACCCCAGGAAATGTGTGATGGATCATGCGGATTACACGGCCGGCTCCCACCCGGCAACATGAGCTATAGATCCTACAGATCATACAGATCATACAGATCATCTTCCCTGAAAGATCTAGATCATCAATTGGGAATTATCTGTAGATGATCTGTCTGTCCGAGGTGTGAAAGTATCGTAATAATTAGAAAAATACGGATCTTGGTTGCGAATCCCTTACTCAGTTTCCAAGTCTTATGTATATGTTGCCGAAACGCCTATGTACGCGCGCCTGCTTGACAACGCTTTCCTGAGGGAACAAACGTCCCCTTTAAGTGAAATATCTCGACGATGATCATGTTCAACTTCCTGTTGCCGGTACATGTTTGTGTATGATACAGAGCAGTAAACAATGAGATGTTTTATTCTATTTTGTTTGAAACGTATTTTATGACATCAAAACACATCTCAAGAATATCAAAATATCTTATCGGCGCAGACAAAAATCGACCGAGACCATCGAGGCAATCGCGGCAAACAAAAATCGAGATCTTCTAGGAACAGAGAGCCACATGAAGCGAGGCCGCTGGCGAGAGTGGTGCTCGTCGCGGGGTTTGAGGCGTTCAATCTGCAGCTCTATCGCAAAGTGGTAAGTGCGTACACCGTAGTGGGGGAGGAGGGAGAAGGGCCTACTTCGTGACCCCGGATCTGAATTACGATTATTATTAGGAAGGAGAGAGAACGGAAGGCCGAAGAAGATAATGAATGGGATGGAAAAAAAAAAAAAACACCAGGTACCAGGTATATAGCTAGAAATTACTTAATTTAACCTTGTTTTCTCTACCATACCGATACCTGGTACCCGGTGTAATATACCATGCCAGGTACGAATATCGGGTATACAACAGTCACTCTACAGCAGTACTAAACTGTAGTGTTTTTACCAGTTGATCCATACGGTAGTAGCTTACAAGGTTCCCCTTCGGGATGTTGGTCACTTGAAATCCCGGGGGTGTCGCAAGGTGAAAATAGATCGCACATGCTTCATAGTTTAATTTTTGGAGCAAACCTGTGGCATAGACTGCTGTATTGTGTAAACGACAAAGGAGTAGCGACAGCCATTCCTAACGAAGCACATGTCACGAGATGATATCGTATCTGAGGTACAGCAGTGGTACTGTACCAAAATACTCGTATTAATACGTATGTAGATCGGCCTATCGGTCGTAGATAGAGAGAGGTAAATATGATACTTCGAAGTATGCATACTGCTGTACATATATGTACGTACTCGTAGATCTGTGTATGTGTACTTTACGTAGATTCCAAAATGTTGGAACCAAATTACAAATTTACATAAAATGCGCCTGTAAATTTTCAAGCATCTCTTACTACTGCTACTATTGCTGTACGCAGCCCAGACAGAGCAAACGCATGCAACATGGTATCAACTACTGCTGCACGACGCTTGATATGTGCCTCGTTCGATGTCGGTGTGGTCCTTGTTTTCTCGTGCGTGGTGCGTGCTTTGTGGGTTCCGTTCATGCGGCGGGTCAAAAACGAACCAATCAAAGTTCACACGGATGAAAAAACAGTCGTACGACAGGTTTTTCAGAGTAGTTGCGAGGCGGTGTCAAGTCGGAACGTCTCCCCTGAGTTATTTGCCAGAATTCGCGACTTTGAAGGCCCAGAGCACGCCCCACGGGCCTCGGCCGGGACCCGCACTTGCACCGTGGTGTACACGCGGCCCCCCTGCGTGCCCCGCAGCCGATAGCGCGAGAAAAGACCCGTGGCCGGAGATGAAAAGTGAAAGTATTCCGGGAAAATGTCCATTTGGTACCTATACATATAATGTTATAGTTTATGTTACTCAAATAGCATGATGGACATATGAGACGACACCAGGTACCTGGTACATGTCGTGTTAAGATGTTGCCACAGCAGTGATGGAAGGAGCCCCCGTTCAACTCAAGGGCTCTGCCACTACTGGCTGTCCCTCCTTGGTTTTGGCAGCGCGGAGCACGCGCTAGCTATTGGGTAGGATGGAGCACGGCCTTTTATTGGCCCAGATGAAAACGGCTAGGAGAGTGAGGGCCAGCTCTTGCCTCGCGTTCCAAGAATCTCTGATACCGCTCTGGCATGGGATAATATAGTATAGTGTTACGGAGGACCATAGTAAATAGGACCAAATATTGTGAGTTAAAATAGGTATATATTAGTGTTTTGTATGTACCGCAGGTCCTGTTTACTAGTGTTTACCATGGTCCCCCGTTGTAGTATAGCTGTCGCTAGGAACTCGACCAGCAGGATATTTATACCTGTCGCTAATTTGCACCACCACGACCACCACCACGACCACCACCACAAGCACTACCCATGACCGCCCCCATTCGCCACCATCATCCACCAGGCGGCCGACCTTGCCGAAGCCTGCCCCGAGATGGAGCTGGTGGTGTTCACGGACCGAGACGTATCGGAAGACCCCTCGGCTGTGGAGGAGGCCCTCAAGACGGCGGACGCTTTCTTTGCCAGCCTTGTCTTCGACTACGATAATGTGCGTGGCGTGGCCCGATCGGCCGCCGCCGGGGAGGCGGTAGGGGGAGAGGGTGGAAAGGTGGTTGGTTGATCAGAAGGGGGGTTGGGGGGGGGGGGGGTCGACATTGGAATCAAGTTTGAAATCGGAATCAGAATCATGAGAAAATCAGAAGCGATCACAATCGGGACCCTTCCTATTTGGAATCGGAATCCGTAAAAGCGAAATCTCGATATTTAAATCGCAATCGGAAGCAAAACCCTACTCGGGGTCAATAATAAACCGGGATCACGCATATTCGGAATCGAAATCCGTATTAAGGGAGATCGACATCCGAACATCGCAATCGGCATCACAAACAATTATCCTAAGTCCGTTCTACTCGGGACCATTCCTTCGTATTTTGAAATCGGAAAACGGTACGTACGAGTCCAAAAAGGAAATAATCCGAAAAGTGCGCGGGCCAGGGAAAACAAAACCTGGAGCGAAAGAAAAGAAGCGAGCGCTTTCGGCGGCTTAGTCGTAAATATACCCCCCCATAAAAGTAGCGAGCGCTTTCGGCGGTTTAGTCGTAAATAGACCCCCGCCCCACTTTTTCCTTCTCTCACTTGCCCTCTCCCCCCCCCCCCCCCG
>MEHQ01003789.1:493504-508746 GCA_008828725.1 Saccharina japonica | reverse complement strand
GGGGTGGGATGGGGTGGGGTGGGATGGGGTGGGTTGGAGTGGGATGGGGTGGGGTGGGGTGGGGTGAGGTGGGGTGCTAAGCCGTATGGTTGGTGGTGGGAGTGAATTCTGTGGTGGTGCTTGAAGGATGGGTGGATGTACTCGTACAGCCCACGAGATGGTCGTAGTTTTTTGCTCGACTACTACACTACTATCGTTAACCCCATTCCTACCAGCTGGTTACAGTATCCACTACCCACTGCCCTATTGTGCCTACGTAGCTTGTTTGTTGTGGGTTGTGTGTTGTTTGCCTTGTTGTTTCGGTATCGGTGATGCTTGCCTCTGCTGCGCCGTTGCTGTCGCCGTCCGTCATCAGATCAGCGCTCTTCGTGCTCGTGCTTGCGGTTTTGGTTCTTCTGCTACGACGATTATATGTACACTACTGACTATAATGTAATTACACGACATGTGGTACTGATATGGGGTGCACTGTGATAACACGTGCTGTGGGCACGATGATGAGACATGCATGCGCTTCTGATACCACATGTGCTACTGATACCAAAATACTGCATATATTCCTGACATAATGAGTAATCCCAACCGGCGTTCCCTGCCGCCACCCCCCCCACCACTATCACCACCACCAGCACCNCCCCCCCCCCCCTCCCCTCCTTCTGTACTTCGTCTTGCTAGACGTTGCTGGGAAGCACGGAACGTATCGTTCAGGAGATTGACAGCGTTGAGTATGGCCTCACCGACATACAAGAGTACTACGCCAACACAGGTCTGTCTGTCTGTCTGTCTGTCGCATTTTTTCTGAGGCTTAGCGTTAATTTTAGGCTCCCGCTTTGTTCGTTTTCCAAGTATCCCCCATCTATGTATGGAATCTATGAAAACATTTTCTTGCTTGGCTTGTGTCGTCTGGTTTGCCCACCTGCTTTTTTTAGAGCGCCTTATGACCTCCACTAAGGGTGGGCCTGTATCACGAACCACAAACCCTCCGTCTTCAACAACAGCAGCACCAATGACAACCACAACATCAATAAAACCGAAAACGACAACAATACCCGCCAACACCAACATCAACAGCAACACTAACACCCCCACCAACACCAACATCAACGTTACCACCAACACCAACACCAACACCAACCAACACCAACACCAACACTAACACCAACACCAACACCAACACCAACACCAACACCAACACCAACACCAACACCAACGCCAACACCAACACCAACACCAACACCAACACCAACACCAACACCAACACCAACACCAACACCAACACCTACACCTACACCTACACCTACACCTACACCTACACCTACACCTACACCAACACCTACACCAACACCTACACCAATACCAACACCAACACCAACACCAATACCAACACCAATACCAACACCAACGCCAACACCAACACCAACACCAACACCAACGCCAACACCAACACCAACACCAACACCAACGCCAACACCAACACCAACACCAACACCAACACCAACACAAGTTACCGCCGACCCCCTCCCTAACTTGACATCCGTATGATCGACAACCCCCGCCAACATTAACCCTGTTTTCTATTTTCTAGGCGCCCTCAAGAAGGCGGCGGAAACATCCCAGGCCAAAAACGCCAACTCGGCCGAAAATTCGAAACCCCGTAGACCGGTGGGCGTGAGCGTTGTCGAGACCTACGGAAAGGAAGTCGAGCCGAGAGAGCTGGAGGCAACGCTGAGGATTGAATACCGTTCGAAGCTTCTCAACCCCAAGTGGGCAGAGGCGATGTCAAACCAGGCGAGCTACGAGTATCGACGTGTCGCTTGTGCATGCATACCAGTATATACTGCAGTACTCACGGCGTATATTTTTTAATGTAGATTAGTAATCATGCGGCGTGTATTTTTATGTAGATTTTCTTACATTCGGCGTGTATTTTTATGTAGGTTAGTCATACATACGGCGTGTTTTTTCATATAGATTAGTCATACATACGGCGCGTATTTTTATGTAAGACCATGGTAAGAACTACCAGGTAAGATATACAGGTCAGCTGGGAGATCGAGACTATAGTCGAGAGTCTCATGTTTCGCGGGTTGCGTGTGGTGCTTTTTGTCACGTGTGTTGTTGGTCAAAGCAGGCGTCACGCGTGTTCTTGGTCAAAGCAGGCGAGCGATCGACGTGGTGCCGTGTGTACATACATACCGCCGTGTGTGTTACTTTGAAGCAAAAGTTGACTACTATCACACTGCTGCTGCTTGCTGTGTAAGTACGCGCACGTCATACAGATCATCTACAGATAGATCATCTACAGATATATCATCTACAGATAGACCCTAACCTGCCGCTATGAGATATCGTGCAGGATCTGCATAGTACCTATCCAACCCAGGAAACATGTCCTAGATCATGTAGATTATATGGTTCCCACCCGGCAACATGAGCTAGATCATACAAATCATACAGAGCATACAGATTATACAGATCATACAGATCATACAGATCAGGCAGATCATACTCGTACAAATCAGGAATACTTCTGGCCTGAAACTTGTAGACCATCCAGTGGGAATCGATCATCTTCCCGAGGTATGCATGTATATATGTCAGTTGACAGTCTACCTTAGTTTCGGCCCGTCAAAGACTTAATATATAATATACTAGTTTTAGTGTGGGGAGTTCCACGATGCTCAGGCTTGTCTCCCAAGGGGCAAGAGTGCCGTCAACCTTTGCCTAATAGCTGTGCTACTGTGAGACCACCACTCCTCTTGTGGTATATATGATGTGGCGCAGGTGGTCCATGTATGTGACAGCGCACGAGGCTATCACGCTGCTGCTGCTGCTGCTGCTGCTAACACTCCGTTTTTTTTTCTCCTATCATTATTGCATGTTTCTACGTATGTATCTACTCGTACGAAGTGCTTCCTATTAACATTTGTATTTGTTTATATCGCGTGTTTTTTTTGTCAGTTTTTGTGTCTTTTTTGTATCCTGTTTTTTCTTCTGTTTTTTTCTTCATTTTTTCTTTTCATAGATTAATATTTTTTTTGTTATTTTTGTTCCTTTTTTTCTTCTTGTTTCGTGTGTGTGATTTCCATGACAGGAACGAAACGTTGTCGTCGACGTCCAAATGTAACTCTTCAACGTGGCAAACAGTTCTTACTCTTAAGATGAGCCGTGTTCCATGTGCCCTGATAAAAAGAACGCCAACAAAACATTAACAACTCTTGTTTCGTAAAACCGTTTTCTTGGCGGCAGGGAAGCGGAGGGGCGTACGAAGTTTCCCAGAGGATGACGGCTCTGATTGGCTGGTCCGGAACGAGCGGTTTCGTCGACAAATGGGTTTACGACGGAGCGGCCGACACGTGAGTAAGGAGCGAGCGCGGGCCGGGAAAAATGCGGCGGAACTCAAAGCGCCCGCGGGGAGAAGTGAACCAATCACAACGTAACCCTTTTTTACGTTGACGACTACTGTAGCTGCATTCCCCTCTTTTTGAGGACAGATTTTTGAAATTCACAGTGGGATACATATTTGCAGAATTATGAGGTACCAGGGGTATATATCCAGGTTTTGCGGACTTTATTTTTTGTATCGTATTACAGGGAGGCATAGTAAACACTAGTAAACACTAGGAAACACTAGGAAATAGGGGGCCTACGGTACAGACAAATATATATATATATAGATATATTTCACTATTTATACTAACAATATTTGGTCCTATTTACTAGTATTTACTATGGTCTCCCGTATTAGTGCGGTGGGGGATACAGCAAGTTAGATAGTATTTCACACCTCATACGTATCAGATAGATCATACAGATCATACAGATCATACAGATCATGTAGATCACCCACTTCATGGTCTAGGCCCGATCTTGTGTATCCGACGCAAGTCGACGAGGGAAGAAAGTGCTGAAATCTTCTCGCGATAAAAATGCAAGGCAAGGACCGTAGTGGGGGAGGAGGGAGAAGAGCCGACTTTTGTGACCCCGGATCTGAGTTACGACTAGGAAGGAGAGAGAAAGGAAGGGCGAAGATAATAAATGGGATGGAAAAAAAAAAATATATATATATATATGATCTACGATCTACAGGGTGGGAGCCGTATAATGTGCACGATATAGCACATGTTTCCTGGGTTGGAAGTGTAGTATGTATGCAGATACTGCACAACCTCTCGCAACGGCAGGTGACGATCTATAGATGATCTATCTGCAGATACATAGATAGATAGATAGATCATGACCGGTCCGAGGTGGGTATTGTCTGTTATGTATTTGCGCTATTCCTAGTGGTGGGTTGGGGTCGGTCGCGATGCCCCCTGGCTACTTGGGGCTAGAGGGGGGAAACAATGAAGGAACTCAGTGACAGATGTGGTGTCGACCCTGCTGTAGATGCGTAGGTATTTGCAATCCTGGTTTCCAGGGCTGTTCACGGATCAGATAAATACTCGCGGGTCGGGTCTGGTCGGGTCAGATCGGGTCGGGTCAGATCGGGTCGGATCGGGTTGACTCTACCCGACCCGTAATATTCCGAAAACCTCCTGCCCCGACCAGACCCGTGAGTGCTTAAAATACCTCCTGACCCCGCCCGCGGATCGAGTCATAGTCCTTGAAGAGCCCTGCTGGTACCCCCACAGTACCTAAAATGATTCGAAAATAAAATACTGCTGCAATAGCGTTTGGTAGGCATGGATGCCGGTGGAATGGCGTAAGTCACGAGTCATACACACGTCATGCTTTCATATGTACGGAATGTTTTTTTTGTTCTTGTTTTTCCATATATTTTTTTGTGTGTACGTAGTCGCTTTGCATCACCAAATTTTGTGCTCCGAAACAAACCACAATCGAACCCCCGCTCCGCCCCGACATCTCAGGGAATGCGCGGGTCTAAGGTCATACGACTACGGCCATGCATGACATGAATACACCCCCTCCCACCTCCCCCCCCCTCCCCACCTCCCCCCTTGGCTGTAGGTACGCCCTCGACGAGGAAATGTCGGCAAAACTTCGGAAATCAAACCCCGAGGCCTTCCAGAACATCTTGAAACGCATGCTGGAGGCGAAGGGGAGGGGCTACTGGGATCCGGACGACGAGGTCGGTTGATTTTGATTGGTTGGTTCGCTCTCGATTTTGATTGGTTGATTGATTCACTGTCGATTTTGATTGGTTGGTTGGCTGTCGATTTTGATTGGTTGATTGATTCACTGTTGATTTTGATTGGTTGGTTCGCTGTCGATTTTGATTGGTTGATTCACTGTCGATTTTGATTGGTTGGTTCGCTTTCGATTTTGATTGGTTGATCCGCTGTCGATTTTGATTGGTTGATTCAATATCGATTTTGATTGGTTGGTTCACTGTCGATTTGGGCTGGTTGGTTCGCTGTCGATTTTGGTGGAATGGTTCACTGTCGATTTTTATTGGCTGGTTCACTGTCGATTTGGTTGGTTGGTTCACAGCCGATTTCTATTGGTTGGTTCGCTGTCGATTTTTATTGGTTGATTTCCCTGTCGATTTTTATTGGTTGGTTCGCTGTCGATTTTGATTTGGTTGATTCACTGTCGATTTTTAGTGGTTGATTCGCTGTCGATTTTGATTGGTTGATTGATTCACTATCGATTTTGACTGGTTTGTTCCGCTGTCGATTTTGATCGGTTGGTTCTCTGTTTGAACCGTCTATTGGTAGAGTGACAATGACATAAACCGTCTATTAGTGGTGTGACCAATGAAAAATGTTGTGTGTTTATAAACCGTCTACTGCTGCGAGAATGACAATTGTTGTGTTATACACCTTCTATTCTTATAGTAGTTTGACAACGACAATTGGTGTGCCTACTGTTAGTAGTGTCGATTCTGATTGCTTGACTGCTTTGCAGAATCCGCTGTTGGCGGCAGTAGAGATGACTATCGTACATATGATACGACATGAGAATCGAGTCCGCAATGCTACCGACAAAATAATAGCCAATCGATATTGACAAGGTTTCGAGATGGGCACGTAGCGCACGAGAATTGAGTTCGATATGACACCGACAGAAGAAAAAGCAATCGATACGAGTTCGATTGTCGATATTCTGCCTGCTATGCGTCGAAACTTTTCGTACAGCAGTATCAGCGTGAAAAATACGCGGATGGAACAGGGGGTCAACACAGGGGGTGGAGATGGAGGGGCAAAACGCCTTCGATAGGCTGTATCGAAAGTTTGAAACTGTCGATAGAATATCGAACGTTTCCATACCAGGTTGTCGTAACCAACCGTAAAAATCACACCGCTCTCCCCCTGTCATACGATATAGGTTCTGGAACGGATTCAGCAGCAGTACGCGGACGTTGAAGATGATATCGAGCTTGGATCTGGAGGTGAGGGAGACTGCCGTGCCTATTGAATTATACACCTGGTACCTACTGTTATGTGGGCTGCAACGTAGTTATCTGGACTTGACGGCTACATATTAGTCGGCATAGTTGGTTGGTGAAGTTAGTCAAATAACGGACTCAGTTTTCTAACAATAAAAAAACACGCCGAGCCACAAACAAGCGCGCCAGCCAACTGGCAGGGCTCCGAAAGATTTCCGCACGCAACTACGTGACTGTAAAATACGTAGCCAACTATCTATGCCAAATCCTATAAATACGTTGCCAACTAATGCCAACTAATGCCAAGTAGTGCCAACTATTAGTCAACTAATGCCAACTAATACCCAACCAATGCCAACTAATACCCAACTAATGCCAAACTAGTAGCCAACTAATGCCAACTCCTATAAATACGTAGCCAACTAATGCCAACTCCTATAAATGCGTAGCCAACTAATGCCAACTATTAACAATAGCTATAGTCGACGCCTTATAGAGAACTCACAGTATCGGTCGATGACTCAACCATTGTGGGTATGAGTAGAAGTTTGAAGGCGAAAGGCTCGCACGCAGCCCGTTGTTGTATCATACCTGTGTAGTATTTTATTAATATTATTGATGGTTGTAGGAATGCTGCACAGATGCTCCGAGTATACTCGATACTCCGAGTATACTCGGAGTATCGAGTATTTTTCGTACTCCGAGTACTGAGAGTATTAGAGTACTGGTGGCCTAAATACTCGGAGTACTTGGAGTATGAGCAGTACTGAAGGCCCAAATACTCCGAGTACTGGGGGTATGAGCAGTACTTATACTCGAGTACAAGCAGTACTCGGAGTAAAAACATCTAAATTACTCGGAGTACTCCGAGTATTGAGAGTATTGGACACCGAAATACTGCGAGTACACTAAGTACGTATTTTTTTCTCGAAAATACTCTACTACTACTGTAATTATACTCCGAGGTGATGGGAGCATCTGTGAATTTTGAAATGCTATAAACGCCAGTCACATGCTCCCAGAACCTGGGAGGAATGACGGCCGAGTCTTTAAAATGATGCAAAGATGCTTCTAACGTACTTCACACTCCGAGTATACTCCGAGTGTCGAGTACATTTCGTACTCCGAGTACTTAAGAGTATAAGAGTATTAGCGGCCTGAATTCTCGGAGTACTTGGAGTATGAGCAGTACTGAAGCCCCAAATACTCGGAGTACAAGGAGTACCCGCAGTATCGGACCCCGAAATACTCCGAGTAAAGCAGTATCGAGAGTGTTCATACCCGGAATACTCCGAGTACGAGGAGTATCGGCAGTATCGAACCCCGAAATACTCCGAGTACACGAAGTACCTGAAGTATTTTATCTCCAATACTCCTTACTTGACTCCAAGGTACTCGGAGCATCTGTGGAATGCTGTCGTTCTGCAGTACGGATGGGATTAGTAAAAAAAGTGGTTTTTGTTTTCATGTATGGGCAGCAGTAAAAGAGTAAATATGGGGCGTGTGGGCTCTGCGGCGAGATACGATTGACGCGGAGATCATTCATGGCAACATGCTTCACTACCGAAACCTTACATTTGCAGTACTCGTCGTACACACCTGGTACTGGTATCATTTTTGCCATTTCATCACTCGTTTCGCAAATATATATTTGTTTGACATTTGCAATGCGCGGGTTTGTTAGAATCACGAATCACGAAAAACCTGGGCCAGCGAACGACCGCTGTCCAGTTGGAAGCAAAAGCCCCGTCTGTTCGCGTGTTCTACCAGTCTACCAGCACCGTTCCGTGCGGTATCCACTTGGTATTCCCACAAGCGCGATCAACCAGACAAAGCCCGTTGCTGCAAGTGAGCTACGTAGTGTACGTGCTCAGCCAAAGAATATGAACCATAACGCCAAATTCTCTCTATAACAACAAACTACAGACTATTCTTATATCGGTTCCCGGAGGGGTGGACAAAGGGTGATAGTGGATCTTTAAAATGGGGGTTTTGTCTTGGTAGTAGTAGTGTGACCCTCAGATCGAACCCTAACCCTAACCCTAACCCGAACCCTATGCCAGTGGTCAGTGCTTGCTTGGCCAATCAGAGTGCCCAATTAGCTACCTTAGGAAGATCCACTAACAGTGTTTGTCCACTACTGGGTTCCCGATCACGAATAATCTTTTCCTTTCTCCTTGCTCGTTTTTGAAGTTATTGATTTTGAGGTATACACAAAGCCGAGAAAAGACGACTACTGCTCCTACTAAGAACTATCACCGTGATAGTTTTATTGTTGTGTGACTGGCGCACGATACACCATGAAGAGCTTTCCTAACGAACGATTTGGTGGTGCGTGTCTGTTTTTTTTTATACCTTAAGAGATCTCGACAAAATTACCCGTGGTTTTTCGAGTTTGGTTCGGTTCAAAGTTGCACTATCACGGAGGACCATAGTAAATAGGGACCAATGTTGTTAGTAAAAATAGGTAAATATATAGGTCGTTGTCTGTACCATAGGTCCTATTTACTATGGTCCCCTGTATTACAATCTATATATATATACCTGGCATACTACTAAAACTACAGTCTTCTACCGTCAACCAGGTATACCGATATACGAAGTATTACTACGATCAGTGAAAACCTACCTGGTATATTTATACGAAGTACCAGGTATATACCTCGTATGTATATATTATTAATGCTGTTGGCCATGTATGTGTGTGTGCTCTTCATCTCCTCTGTTCCAGGATTTCTGGACATGCAAGCCAAGCAACAGCAGCAGCAGCAGCAGCAAGCGAAGCTAAAAGCCGAGGCTCAACAGCAGCAGCAGCAGCAGCAGCAGCAGCAGCAGCAGCCCGAGCGGCAAGAAGTAGGCAGGCCGCGATAGGCAGGAACGGGAGAAGTACAGAGCGTCGCCCGCCCCACACGAGGCGCGCAAGGGGAGAGAGCTTTGGCACACACATGCAGCGGTGGTAGTGGTGGTGGTGGTGGTGATGGTAGTGCTGGTGGTGGTAGCGGTAGCAGTGTTGATGATGGCGGAGGCGGTGTTGGTAGTAGTGTTGGTGTAGGCAGCGGCGGTGGCGGTGGTGGTGGTGGTGGGGTGGTAAATTTCTCTCCTGCCGCGCGCGATGTTTGAATAGAAGAACGTGGGTGTTGGTGCTGGCGTTGGTGGCGACTGGGTGGTGGTGGTGGCGGTGGCGTGGTAATTAGCTCTCCTACGGGGCGCAGTGTCCAAAGGGTGTGGCGGTGGTGGTGGTGGGGTGGTAATTTGGTCTCTCCTGCCGCGCGAGGTGTTTGAATAGAAGAACGTGGGTGTTAGTGCTGGCGTTGGTGTAGTGTTTGTGGGGATGTTCGTGTGGTTTTATCGTGCGTGAAACCAAACCTACCCCCAGCCTTTTTACCCCCCTCCCCCCCCGCCCCCCCGCCCCCCTGCCCCCTTTTAACCGGTCGATTTTGCGAATGAAGGTACTGGATTTTTTTTCTAAAATTTGATACTTTTTATTTTAATATATTTTGATATTTTGATACGAAGTATTTTGATATTTTGATATTGGCCTTCGCGATCGTGTAAGAGCTTCCACTCTTACTCCTTACCTGGTACTTCGTATATATTTTAGCTCCACTGTTTTCGGAGAGAGTACTTTGCAGAAGAGTACCGCGACGCTACGAGTATTAATACTCTCACCTGTAGGGTGATTTGCACCGCACACGAGTGCACAACAGTTAGGCAGTACCT
This sequence comes from Saccharina japonica, assembly GCA_008828725.1. Lineage (NCBI taxonomy): Eukaryota > Phaeophyceae > Laminariales > Laminariaceae > Saccharina > Saccharina japonica. The sequence goes on along the minus strand of MEHQ01003789.1, from coordinate 498,674 downwards.
GGTAGGATTTACTATTTTGCTCGTAGGGGAGTAGAGGTTCCGTATGATCATATGCCATCGATCATCGTACTTCCGGGTTGGAGTGCAGCATTGATTGACGGTCGATTTCATGGTGCTTACGGGTTGGACTGCAGCATTGACGACATCGATTTCATTTTACTTCCGGGTTGGACTGCAGTGTTGATGGCATCGCTTTCGTTGTCGTACTTCCGAGTTGGACTGCAGCATTATCGACTTGTATACTTGCATTTACACGGTGAGCTTGGTACCACGGCGGTTCATGCTGTGCGTTGAGGCGCGGGAGAGGAAGTTGTTGCTCAACTCACATTTATAACATACGTAGGTGTATCAGGACATCATAATAACATGAGAACCCGTTTACAACTGAAACCCACGTTTTGCGGATATTCTACTTGGAAGAAGAGTGGAACATTTATTTGCAAGAGCCAGAAGGTTATTAACCCTTTTAGAACTGCAGTCCCGTTTTGGGGACACACCACTCTAATTCTAAGTAATTTGTCCCCAAAACGGGACTGCAGTTCTAAAAGGGTTAAGAGGGGATGGGGAGTGTCGACGGAAAAATCGATTGAAAAAAAAACACCTTTTTTTACAAGAAACGTTAAATCTGAATCATGGACAGACGTATTATATCGTTGTTAAAGATATTAGGGCGTGAACACCTACATCTCTGATTAATGTTCATCGCCACTGTTGTTGCCTGGGGCAACAGTAGTTTGCACCAGTACTGCTATAGCAAAGGAGAGCAGGTAGCTGTAGCCGGGGGAAGCAGTACGTAGCACTGCTGTAATACTGCTGTAAACAGGAAGCAGCAGTCACGATACGCAACCAAGTACCACTCGGTAGCTTCGGGATCGCGACGAGTCAAGAAGCAAGTTTACCCGAGCTACGACCGGCCAGAACTGGGATCGGCTAACCGCTATTTCGTCGGCCAACGTAGGTAGCACTGGTTCTGCCAATAATAGCGTGTTGCAGTAGCTGAACACAACAGTAGCATCGGTGATGGTATAGGCAGCAATACGAAACATACGGTGCGTTACGTTACGGTTCGACTAAGGTGCGGCGTAACTACGAGGACCCCGACGAGTTGTGTTTTGTTGTTGTTTGTTTGTTTTTTCGTACGCGGGGTCCTCCGAAGTATTACGAGTATTATTGTTGTAGCGAACGAAGGATCAGGGTCTGAGTAGCTACGAGAGAGAGCGTGGGCGTGCCCCACCCTCTCTCACTTCTCTCACCACCACCACTAGACTCCGAAGTCTATTGTTCTCTAAGTTTTTATTTGCCCATCTAAGCGGCCCACAACACAACATCAATCTTCTGGGGTCTCATCATCTGTGGAACATCGTCCATCCAATACCAAGGTAGCATACTGCTGCCCGTGACCGCCTGTGCGACCACCTGTCGAGGGTATACCAACTATACCTGAATAATCGTACGTGTGTAGGATTCATTTTTAGGCCGGCGGGGATGTACTACCGAGCAGTATATAGTACCGTGTGTACCGTGTCATCGTACTTCCCGATTGAACTACGACAGCATTTTCGGCTTATAGTCTAACGTACATCTATCTGTTGCTTTCCCCAGGGTTTTGAGTGTAGGGTAGTTTTTTCGTACGCGACGGTAGTTGTGTACGGGTATACAACAAAACCTCAATTGGTAATATATGCCTGGTACGAAGTATATTACCGACATATTATACCAGGTGCCACATACTATCTCAGTCTCACCTTCTCGAGGTTACGCAACGAACGGTACACAGCAGTCTGGTGCAAATCGGATAGACAACCGATTTCCACTCCATGATCTAGATATATATGTCAGGGCAGATGATCTGTATGATCTGTATGATCTGCATGATCTTCATGATCGGTATATCTGTATGGTCTGTATGATCTGCATGACCTGTATGATCTGTATGATCTAGCTCATGCTACCGGGTGGGAGCCGTATGATCTGCATGATTCACCATGTATGTTTTCTGGTTTGGATCTGTACTACTGTACATATCCTCCATCTATCTGTATGATCTGTATGATCTGTATGATCTGCATGATCTTCATGATCGGTATATCTGTATGGTCTTTATGATCTGCATGATCTGTATGATCTGTATGATCTAGCTCATTCATGCTACCGGGTGGGAGCCGTATGATCTGCATGATTCACCATGTTTTCTGGTTTGGATCTGTACTGTACATATCCTCCACAACATGTAATAACGGCACCTCATGATCTAAATGATCTATCTATCTGTAGTTCTTCTATATGTAGTAGGTGATATATCTGTAGGTGATCTGTAGATGATCTATCTGTAGATGATCTGACCGACGTGTGCAATCTAGGGAATAGAGCACTGGCCTGAATTACACGCCGACTTGTTCAGTCACCATATATATGCTTGTTGTCCTTTAGATTATTATTTTTGTGGCGGTCCACGAACGAGGTGAAGAAGTTGTATTTGTCCGACTAGATCTATCTGTCGTCGATACAACGGAAAACAGCTAACACTGCAAGCTGCAAACAACGAGGCGTGGTGGCTGAAGTGTGCAGTAACCAGGGTGGTTCCAGTCGTTCTGAAAGACTACTACTGGTAACTGCACGTCACAGAAATATGAAAAATTGAACGCCTCTTGAAGTTCTAAGATGAATCCCATGTCGTGCTTTGCATCCATCCGTATTTATTTATTCTAAATCTCCCTTCAGGGTTTTAGTCTCTGTTTCCGCTAAAAAAAAAGTCTAACGTCGTACTTACAAAATAAGATTTTTTTGAACGCCGGCGATGCCTGCACACATACATACATGTCCACCCCCCGCTCCGTGGGGAGTCTCGTGTGGTTCTGCTCGGTCGGCTCGACGAGGAATCCTACTCCGCGTACGCAAAATTCTCATCAGTATTATTATACTAGCCGAGCGAAGCAAAAACATGAAACATGAGCCGGTCGCCCCGGTGGTCTAACTGGTAGCCACGAAGCCTGTTGGGTCGGATGTCGAGGGTTCGATTCTCCCCTATGGAGGTTTTTATTCTCAAATAATGACACCGACTGTCGAGAGCGCATATTATTATAGCGTGGGTAAGCAAAATTCGACGAGAGTTGACGAGGGAAGAAAGTGCTGAAAACTTCTCGCGATAAAAATACAAGGCAAGAACCGTAGTAGTGGGGGAGGAGGGAGAGGAGCCTACTTTGTGACCCCCGGATCTGAGTTACGCCTAGGGAGGGAGAAAGACGGAAGTGCGAGGATAATGAATGGGATGGAAAAGTAAAAAATAAAAAATTGCCGCTAAAGCCGACTCGTGACAGGCATGACTGCGTCAAAATCTGATACAATCGGCGAAGCGTTAATAATGTTGACGGTGAGACCGCGAGCAGGGGTAGCTGAGGTAGCTGAGACAGAGACAACCCTTTTCTACGCCAAGGCTCATCTTCTAGCGTTGGGTGTGGCGCATACGCCAAGGATTGGCCAGGTGTACTGATGATCTGGAAGCGTTTTTTTTTGCGTTTTTTTTGTGCTTGTACGTACGTACGTAGATTGGCTTCTTCTTCTGCTGTTGTTTATTGAGCTGTTGTGTTGTGCAAGCTTGCTGCTGCAGCAGGCTCTCTCTCCAAACGCCGGCGGTTCGGTAATATTCTCACTGCTCGTCAATGTTCTTCGAATGTTACTAACTCACGCTTTCACGCTTTCCGCTAACCAGTTTTTTTGCAAGAAAAAGCCTCTACAGGTACTCGTATCATACGTATACTGTATGTGCACTCGGAGATAATTAATTGAACCCACGACATTGATTTAGTATCATATGTAAACACGAGGTCACCTACCAAAGGCATCGGGGACGCCGGGACAGTCAGTGTACTACTGTGATATAGTCAACAATGGTTTCCATTTCCGTTACTATTAATAGCATCTTATACTTGAACCAAAATAAATGCAGAATATCAATATTCTTCATACGAGCTACATTAAAAAAATTGGAACACGGCGACAGGGACGACAAGACAGCAAGCAGTAAGTACACACGCCAGCAACCCAGACAAAGCGCCGAAATACATGAAAAACAATAAAACACAAAAAAAAAACACAAACATTATGAAGAGAAGTGAGGGACGTAGAGAGAGGGAGGCAGAGAGGAGAGTCGGCCGCTCGAAAGGAGCCGGGGGAGACAGAGTGCATCATCATGATGAGGAGGCGCGAGTGGCCAGCAGTTAGTTCGCCCTACAGCAGCAGCAGCAGCAGTAGATTTAAAACGTTTGTTGTCCGTGATCACAGACGATCTCCTTGGGGTTCGGGCTCATTCGTTCTCTTGCAGACTTGAAAACGACCAGTAGTAGTGTAGCAATGCACAGACAGCCCTAAGGGTGTGATCGACGAGGGAGGAGGGAAAAAGCACACCACCACACAGGCGGCGCCAAACGAGCTGAATCTTGGCGAGAGTGGGTAAGATGATACGCGATACCCAACCGCTAGGTGGTGGCTTCGGGCAATGTTTGTCAGGCAATGTTTGGGGGGAAACTTGTCCACCAATAAAACAAGTTGAATAATACGTGGGGTACTCAGTAGAAGGGTTTTCAATTAACGTGTGCCGGGCGGTCTGCCTCTTATAATTATCAGTAGTGCCGGATTTCGTTCTTCCTCCGCTCATTGGCTACTGCTGGACCAATCACATCGCTTCCTTCAACGAACGAAACGGCTAATACTCTTTGCTCCTTCTTCTTTTTTTCGCGTTGCGGAGCGCCGACATCGCTAAAAAAAAACAAAAAAAAAACACGGAAACCGTTCGCGATGGATGCACCCGGACACCTCGGACAAACCCCTCCAAGAGGTTTTTTTCAAAAACATTAACCGCGCTACTACTGCTACGAACTCCATCGCACCGTCAACTTCAAGTTCAACTACCGAACTTCAACCCATTACCTACTGTACTGTACGAGTATACCTTTTATGTAGTGGACATTAGAAGGCCAACAACGGGGTCGATTTCGCTGCCTTCCTTCCTTCCACTCTCCTCTCTGTACTTGTACCGTCCCCAAATACACGCCCTGTAATTTTTTTTCGTCAAATCACTTGGCGCGAGGCGCGTCAGACATGAGCAGCTCCAATCGACCGACCAACAAAATCGATCATGACCATCGACAGAGGGGGGGGGGTGGAGGAGAAA